>NW_012194948.1:453085-497263 GCF_000504015.1 Erythranthe guttata
GTCACCCCTAGCTAATCTTCTCAATTTCGCCATTTCATTATATATTTTTTTCGAATAAGCATCGAGACCCAAGCCATTTTGTCTCAAGTTAGCCAAAATCTTCTTGGGCGGCACATGACTTTGTGAAAGATCCCTGATAATCTTCACCTCCGCTTCATTCAATGCACTCATCTCATGCCCCGACATATATGTCGGAAAATGACTATGCTTCCCATATATTATTCTGAGCCCCGATCTATCGTCCAACCGCCGCTCTCCGACAATTTGAAAACCACAGTTTATTTTTTTGCTACCAGTCCTTTTCGAGGCCGCCTTTGGGTTAGTTGATTGTGTTTCTCGGGGCCCCCCGAACAGGTCCCAAGTCGGGCACTTTTTCTAATTAATTTCACGAAAAGACCTCTTGCACCGGACCTCGCCCAAGCCAGTAACTCGTCCCCAGAGTCAAACAATTGAGTTGTTGTAAAATAATCGGTATGATCAACTACAATTGTAGATGTATTGTCCGAAAAAAACATTAAGAATTTATTAAAAAAATATGAACCGGACGCCCAACTCGGACGCCCATTTATGCAGTGCAAACCCAAATTGGGCGTGCATTTGGCTTCCGGGCACCCGCCTTGGGCGTGGAGCAGCCAACGGCACGCCCAACTTGGGCGTGCAATGCATAAATGGGCGCCCGAGTTGGGCGTTTGCACAATTTGCCCACTTTTTTCGATCGAGAAGACGAAATTTTTACCTCGTTATGTCCGGTATCATGATCTTCATCCGATGAGCTCATTTGTGTTCGTATATCACACCAACAAGAATGATTTTTATGCAAATTTCCTTGAAAAGCTTATTTTTCTAGAGAGAGGGAATATTTTAATATTAAACCGCAAATAACAATTTTGCAACCCAAAAAACAAGTCCCTTTCTTCATCTATATGTTCATCACCATCTATTTGGTTTCTTACCATCCAATATATTTTATTTTTCTTATGTTCTTAACTATTGATTTCATGTTCTAATTAATATGGCTAACTCCACAGTTCTTTGATGTTTGCTTTTCTTTATTACAGATGTTAGTTCATTGTTTACTAAACTGTGAATATATATTAATACTTTTGAACCTTATGTATTTGGTTCATATTGAATGTTTTTCATTTATGCAGCACATAAAACATATTTTTTATTATATTTCTCAGTTCTCAAAATTGGAAAGTTGTCAACGGCGCTCGTTGCGTCGGAGCTTGATGAAGACGTGACAGCTTGATGAAGACCTGCTGGTGTATCATTTGTTCTCATAGTATTTGCGGGTAAAATTCCTGATAATCGAGATTACATCTGCAAGAAGATCCATTTTGGGAAGTATAACTAACAAGTACGGTTATTGTTTTAACCCATACTTTCATGATTATTATTTTTCACCATCCCTTCTATGGACTTCTCCTGCTAAATACTAAAATAAACTTGTAATTTTCCTGTAATTGGAGAATGTAAACAATTAGGCAAATAATGTATTTTTGTCTTGCCGTTCTTGGATAATGTTTCTTTGTTATGTATGCATGGGGTGATAAAATATTTTTTCCTTTGATCATTATTGTTGGATTCAGAAATCACAAGTTCACAATTGATTATATTATTTTCAAGTGTGTCTGCATATTTATATCTATATGGACAAATCCATCCCAAGCCTTTTCTTCCACCTCTTCTTAATCCTCCATCGGTATCCCATGGATATCTTCAAACATCAATAGCTTCTATTGAATAGCTTCAAATATGTGTGTGTTTGGTTATATATAAATAGCTATGTGTATATATGAATATATATTCTTATATAGAAATAAGAATATATTTTTCCTGGTGCAATTTAGGAACAATTTTTGTACTCTTGGCATCTAAGTTTTATTTTTCAGTTTTTCCATGTCTCCAAATATTTGCACTACACGATGATCCCCTTATATTTCTCCGCTATGTTTTTTTAATTTTTTAGAATATAATCGGAACAAATATTGCAACATTAACAAATAACCATTATTCTTATTTTTTTTAAATGTTTGATAAAAAAAAATAACCTTTATCAAAACACTGTATTTTGACTTTAGGTGGTTCTATTCCGTCTGCCACATTCATACCCGTAGTGGGATTGTTAAGTTGGCTCAAGTATGCTGTCTTATAGGTTATTTAATTGATAGCCAAGTGTTTGAGATATACTTCGAGATGCGGTAACAAGAGAAAATGGTTTGCGGATCCCCACCGGTATGTTCCTATTTTGTTGGAGACATACTATGTTAATATTTCTTCAAACTTCCTCTAATTACAATATTGTTAGTCCTTTCCAACTGTAGATTTCGTCGACAATTAACGGTAACTATTATTTGGTTGACAATGGTTACACAAATGGGAAGGATTTTCTAGCACCGTACAGAGGTACTAGATACCATCTTGATGTATACGTTCAAGGTCGATCTGCATCTTGGAACTACGTGAAAATTTTCAACATGAAACATGCAAAGGCAAGGAACATCACCGAGAGAGAACTCGGTCTTCTGAAATCAAGATGGGGCATGCTTCGAAGTCCAACCTATTACCCCATTAAAGTACAAAATAGGATAACTGTGGGATGTTGCCTCCTACATAATTTTATCCGGATGACTAATGCTTTTGACCCTGACGAAAAAACATTAGATAATTTTTTTAGAAAAAATCCGGGGGTGGTTAATGGGGAAGATTACATTAATATCGTTGAGACGTCACAGGAATGGACTTTGTGGCGAGATTCCATTGCCATGAACATGTATACTGAGTGGCTTCAGAGTCGTTAGAATTACTTCGTTGTATTAGCCGAAACTTGTTTGTGACTTATTTTATGTATTGCTTTGGTGTTTTCTATTTGAACTGTGTTTATTCAGACTGTATTTATTCAGACTCATATTATGTCTAATGTCTTTAAACCGGTTTTCGTTGTTAATATTTACATTGCTTAATTGTGTGACAATACATGGACCATGGACACGAATACAGGGTCCAAAAAATCCGGTAATGGTAAAAATCGTGTGATTGGTAGTAGGCGCAATTGGCCTTTGCATGAAGAGCAAAGTTTGGCTCTTGTCTTGAAAGATATTGTGTCACGGGGGTTGGAAATGTGATAACATATTTAAAACTGGATACTTAGGAACTCTTGAACAATTTATGGTTCAAAACCGGTACCGACCACAAGGCCGACCCACACATTCATTCTAAAATTCACATGTGGGAAATGCAACACGGGTCTTTAAGTACAATATTGTTTAGGTCGGAATTTGGTTAGAATGACACAAGTCGACACAAATCTGGATTATACAGTCTATATCTTCAACTATATGCAGAAATCAACATATATCACATATTTTAACACCTATCAACAAAGTTCACCAAATCTGAACATTTCAAGTTCTACAGATTCAAATATTACTAGTTGTTCGTAGGATATAAATTGTGTTACGCAAATTGAAATCGGCAAACAAATTACTCAGTTACGCGTGGAATTTGTTCAATTACGTGAACGAATAAGCAAATTTGAAGCATTGGGAGAATACGATTTTGACTAGGAAATGAGAGTAAAATGAATAAAACAAACAAAGGCATGATAGTACATTCATACTTGGCCAAGCTAACCAAAGATAATATAAAGAATAAAATTAAGGGGCTTAAAACTGCATCAATTCGTCCGTTAAGTCAACAAAATTACACTCATCCACCTGCCTTCTCAAAAAACGTCTCTCGCTAATCTCAATCTATTTAATATCAACTGCAAAGGTGAATCTGTACACAAAAGACCAATAAGTCGTTCTATAGGAATTATATATATATGTACACGGTTTATACAAAAAGCAGTTGGCTGCAATAAGATGATCGATCGATCCAATTATCATTTGTATGATGTCAATGTCAAGAGACGGATTCATAGGCCCAAAAGGTATCAGGATCGGGACTGAAGACAGATAAGTCTTTCACTTCTAAATTCGCTATGTTCCAATCAACAAATCGAGCTTGAACTGCTTTCAATAATACCAGAATCGTCGGCAAAAACCACCATTTCTCGTCTTCCCTGCCATCAGAACAAGTTCCGAAGCAACCCATTATGGAGGACATGGATTTTTCTCAAAACAATATGATAAATAAATGTAAATAAAAAAAAAATGAAGCCAAATAAAGCCTTGGGAACTTATGCATAAGAAAATAAGCCGAGTTCAGGTATCAATATAATATCTAAGGCTGATGTCCTTCCTATTTTCTCTTGTCCTAGCCACCAGATAATCCAAGAGGGTTTCTAAAATATATAGCAGCAGATTATCTTTCCCCAAGATCATCTCATCGTACAACTTACCTCTTTCCTAAGGCTCATAAAGAAAGAAGATATTGAATGCTGTGTGAAACAAAATACTTAAATTTTAAAAACTGTGCATAAAACTAACTAGGATAGATGGCAATTAATGCAGCAAGGTGGTCTAAATTGAAATTCCTGCAAAATGTGTTAAATGAGGATGTCACTGGTACTCACTTTGAATGCCAAATATTTGCCTTTTCCAGTGAATGCACCGAGATAATCACATAATGAATCATGCCGCAAATAAATGCCACAAGCTGCAAAATTCACAATGGTATCATTAGAGAGGTACAGAAATTTCTTTTGCATTAACCATAACTTGAAAATGATACTCTACATCCCATGCCAGTTAACATGTTATTTGGAAACAAGTGAGACAGGAGGGCGACTGAGCTGTTTCTCCTTCACTAAGTAAACAAATTTTAGATGTATTTAGCTAATAGCAGATTGAAAATCCAGGTTGTCCAGCGGCATGATTTTAACAATTTCATTAGAATCACATGAAGAGTCTTTTCGGAACATAAGAACGGATTGCGAATATTAAAAAACTAATAAACATGCAAGAAGAACTCTGCCAAAACCTTCAGAAATACTTGTAAAAACACTCGTATTTAGGCTTTCAAAATCAGATAAATTCACAAGAAACCAACTAGTACGAAAATTTGCCAACATACTCTTTAAATTGATCAATACAAGGTAGACCAGACAAAATCAACAAGAAATGGAGTACTAACTAAAGGAATAAGTGAAAGATCTAGCAGTTCTGACTCTTTCACATCAAGACTCTAAACCATCTATAGTTGACTAAGTGCAGTGTTTGTTTTCCCTTCTTAATTCATTCTATTACTTATTTATTTTGTTTTAGTAAAAAAGAAACCGTTATATGTTAGTATCAGCACTTAGTATCACTTACGATGTTCGTAATCGAGCTAGCATTCCACAAGGCATAAACACGAGCAAGTGAAGCCCTCTTAGGCCCATTAGTGAACAAGGCATTCAAGCCTGCTGGAAATGGAGAGAGCAATGATAGAGGAAGGATAAGAAGTACTGCAAGGAAAGCTCCAAGAGATATCCAGTAGAACAGAAATAGCATAAGGATAGTGACAAAAAGGTCAGCCAAGAGCACGACAGTAATAAAAAACTGTACAGTATCCTGCAAAAAAGGTAAACAAGCGTCAAATGGAGATCAGTATCTTAGCCAGCATATATCACAAAGTTTTGGTACCTGTCTGCCAACAGGGCGGGTATTCAGAAGCAACAGAGACAATGGAAAGAGGAGGTCCCTTTTATAGCCCAGTGACTTCAAGGTATCTTCATTTATAATGCCACCATTGAAGCCCCTCGTAATCTTTTTACGGGATAATACATGACTTGTGTGACTCTGATTATCTTCATCAAGGTTGGCACTATTTTCTGCCACTGACGCGGAGCTCCTGACGGTGAGACACAGTAGTATTTAGAAGGTTGAATAATTTAAAAAATATCCAATGGGAAGAGACCAGGATAATTTGATGACAGCTCACATAACAACTGAAACACCAGATGAACATTTCATTGGTGAAAATACCTAGGAATACCTACCTGCCCACCCTGAGTAGAACTAGAATTTCTACTAGTTGGGAAAAGAAAAGTTTGAATAATACTAGCTGAATACAATTTCCATAATTTATGAATGAATGTGTCTCTCGTGGTTTTCGATATTGCATAATGGCTTTTCTTTATGTACAACTATGAAATAAGGCAATGAAATAGTAAGCATGATATTATGCTACTAACCAACAAAAAACTTAAAAATATCATCAACTGCATGATTTGTCTCCAGAAAAAAACAACACTTCCTCAAAACACTACCAATACGAGATCAAGCACAGCAAAAATAATCCTGAATACCTAGGAATAGCACACCATAGTATCAGAATATTTAAACCTAGACCTTTTTCTCTCTTTTATTTTCCAGCACCTGCTTCAATTAAACTAGCATGATTGGAACATGGAAACGTATTGTACCTGGATGATGTATCACAAATGTCCAAATACTCTGAATGATGAAGATCATGAAGAGTACAGCCGCCAGCCACCACTAAAATACCCAGCTGATAATACCCACTAGATGTGGCTTGGAACCATCCAAGTTCAAGTTTTACATCGTGAAACTCGAGTTGGGAGTTTCCATGAGTAGTCAGCCAATTAATAACAGGAAGCAAAGCTGTGCGTATAGATCCATGCCTCACTGTTCTCAACTGAGCATTTAATCCAGCCACCAACCTGTTCCAGACAGTTGCGGGTACATGCTAAAAAGATAAAATTTGAATGGATTAGAAGATTATACATATAAATCTCTTTTTAATAAGTTAATGTGCTTGGTCCCAGTTTAGGAAACTATTGAGTCTGTTGCCCTGTTTCTTAGACATCCAAGTTACCTGCCCAACGAGATTCACTAATAATGTGTCGTTATGCAGATTATAAGGAGACATATAGCTTCCATCCCCTCCAAAAATAATTGGCATAGGAAATCTCTTTTGGATGCTGATTACAATATCTATGCGTTTCTCATCACCGCCAAGGAAAAAATCTATATAAGAAACCATCAAGTCAGGTGTTGCCCCAACCTGCAAAAACATTCAAAAAAAGGACTAGATTATGGAGAGCAACTCAGGCAAAAAATAGTGATAAGAAAAGACAAATTTCCCTTTCTTTGAGTTTTATGTTACCAACTTAGGTACTTGCGTTCTTTCCCATATCTAAGGTGTATAAAAAATCCTGGTATCAGCCAATTGTTAAATAATGATCTTACGCACATAAAAGATGAATGAACATAGAACAAAACAAAGAATTTCCAAGTTGTTATATTCTGTCAGTAGTTAGACCACATTCACGTTGTAAACCCCTTAACGAAGAATCTTTCTTTGAAGACATGCATATCTCGTGCTATTTCCTGGATCTGACTTGTCATTCCTCAAAAACAGAAATAAGTAAAGTTCCATCATTGAGTGACCAATGGAAGGTGTACGGAAAGTTACAATCCCCAGCAGAAATTGGAGAGACAATTGCCAATGTTTCCATAGTTAATAAGCCACATGATTTCAATAGTTAATAGCAGCAGGCTGTCTATGATTTGTCAAACTTATATAGAAAAAGTGACTTTCTAAATTATCCTCCAATTGTTTTGTTCAGTCTGATCTAAGTAGTCACCATTTTGTAACAGAAACAAAAGTAATATCACGAAGGGAATATATAACTAACATATTACAAAATCATACAGGTATGTATAACATCCATACTTCAATAATATATACATCCATACTCACACAGAGATGAAATATACAACTTTATTGATTAGATTAACTAATAAATAAATATAAGATTGTCCAGAAAAAACAGACTCCATGGTAATCAAATTACAACTAACCTTCATTCCTTTGTATAAAGCACGTGATCTGCAAGAGCGCAGACAAGAATGGTCATATTCAGACTTGACGAACTCCTGAAGGCGATGAATCTTTTTTCTCCTACGCCATTGTTTCCAGGACCAGGCACAAGGATATGCAAGCAATAAAAGTATGCTATGTACGGACCCTTCCCACCATTCATATGCAGCAACAGAGTTGATCTCATCAATGAATCTGTTGAAAGCATCTTCGTACCTACATTCAGAAAATTTTGTAGGTCGTGATTAAAGATTTATGGGACCAGAAAGAGAAAGATATTTGAATCTGCACGATTTGTATGATGTCGTTAATTTTTCAGCTAAATTATTGAGGGCATAAGCTCTCAACCATAAAAAACTACATAAACAAGAACATCTTAAAGTATGAATGATAAAAAATAATGCTTAAGAGAGTTCCACAAGGTTGACTTAGGAGGATTTCATAAAACTTAGACAATTAATAAGGTAAATATTTCAATTATTTGAACTGAGATCATATGTGCAGTAACATACTGAAATTCAGTAGGCTAAAAAGTAAACCAATTAAGCAAGATATATAAAGAAATATATCATGATATCATTCAGAATACAATGGCATTTTTTTGCACTACGGTGATTTTTTAGAATCAAGATCACATTCTTACACAATCTCAAATATTGCTGCGGGAGGTGAGTAAGGCAGATGCCAGGGTTCTCTGAAAGTATTGGGACCCATAAAATACATCCTATGTACATGAGTCTGAGTGTCTTCTGATTTGCCACCACGAACCTAGAAAAAGAAACAGAAGCAACATGGACTATCATTTGATGTGGTTTAGTTAAACTGGCCAAGTTAGGGAAATGCTCTCACCTCAGATAAGGAAAGAAGATAAGGAAAGCGTTGATCATCTTGATGTTCCATTGAATTTTTTGTCTCGTATGAGCAACCTGACCCCATCAATTTGATCCTCAGAGTACTTAATGCCACAGCAAGGAGCATGACTATACACAACAACAGAAAGGTAAAAGGCCATGGGCCTCCAAATGTGTATATCAGCTCCTCGAAAGGTGTATAGCACTTCGGCATCCTATATTTCTCAGAAATACATTTGTAGGGACAAGTTGATTGGGTGACTCCACCTGCAGGAATTGGTCGCATATAAAATAAAAGATGGGTTTTACAAAAAAATTATGTACTAAGGAAAAATAATAACATACTAACAAAAATTTGCGTCATATCAGTCATAGTACCTCTTACATACACAAACCTAGCACGAGTAGGAAGCCGCTCAAAGGAACAATCCTTGCAAAGATCTACATCAGATCCTTCCTCATCTTTATACGTTCCAACACGGCATTCCTATAATACAACCCATGGATATAGATGTTCAAAAACCATGGGGAACAACTTACTATTTCCTATAAAATAGTATTGCATTATCAGTGGACGGACAATAATTGCATAATTCTGTAAGTTAAGAACTGAAGTTCTATTTCCTGCAGAGTTATCTAAGAAACTATAACAAACAATATCCAGATTGACATGTATATCCTATAGAAGATGAATCTGATTATCAAAATTCATGGTTACGCATGAATTCAGAAATCCTCACCTGCATCTATGAAGCTTCTTGGGCAGACTCATAAAGGAAATAAAGATGCCTATTGAAGTTGGTTAAAGACAAATATTATCCATATATCTCTATTTCACCTTTAATTCGCTAATTATAACACCAGTATAAGCACTTTTTATCAGTTGTGAGTTAAGCTTACCTATAAGGTCAAGAGAATGCAAACTTAAACAAACATGGAGAATCCAAAGAGAATTAATCATAGTAATAAATAAGACAGGTATTTTATACCTACTACTATGTATCCTCCTACTGAAGTACATGCTTTTGTTTTCTATAGTATCTACCATTTCATATTTGGTTATTTTCATATTTTAAAAATAAAAGTACAAATGACAAAAATCTATAGGAGTACATGGAGAGCACAAAACATACTGTGCAGAATGTACCATACAGGCCTTTGGGGCACTTTTTCCCAGTAATCGTGCCCTTCTCCCCACGAATACCATCTCCACTCCCAGCACCTCCACTGTTAAATAATGAAAAAAGTCTATTCAGATGCAAATATATGCAGTTTCTGCATGCAAACAACTACATGATCTGCTTTCGTTTGCAATGCCACAACCACTTATTGAAGTAGTGAAGAGAGTAACATTTACTTAAAAATTTAGAAGAGAACTTAAAACAGTAAAGACTACAAATAGAATTGTTGTGACATTCTTAAAGGACATGAAAAAACCAGAAAACATTCAAAACTACATAAGTCTCCACCACATGTAAAGAAGTCGACTTACTACAGATTAAAGAACCTGCGTAAATGAGATTTTTTCTTTATCTGTCCGGAAAAAGTACATGTAGAAAGAAAATAAACAGAGGTTTCATATCAAAATTAATGCTACCTCACTCTGGCATTCCCATCTGTAGGTACTTCAAAGAATAAAACATCTCGAACGGTGAAAAGGCTATACGAGATGAAAAATAAGAGATAGTCTTATCTAAGACAACATTCATGTTCTAAGACTCATCCATGTAAACAAAAGACCACGGTATCAGAAATATATGAAGCTGCCAAAGAATGAATCAGCACAACAGTAAACAGAACTGTGCTTCATAAAGCAAAAGAGAAAAAAAATACCAATGGAAGTGAAACAAAAACCAAATATTTAAGGTTTCCGACAAAATTTTCCAAGTTAATTGCTATTCAATTACAAAAAAGCATCCTCCATAGAAATATCATCAATGTAAAAGATCCATGTAACATAAATATTGCCATACCTGAAGTTGATGGCACCATCGACAAATGCAAGTGGAACATATTCCTCTCCACTAGCGATCTTAGACCAATGAAAATGAATTCTTCCACCTCCACCACCCCCACCGCCCAAAGAGCCACCATAACCTCCAAGAACGGATAAAGAGGAATTCTCGGCAAGTGCAAGAGATTGAAGAAAAAGAAGGATAGTACCACCAGAACCTCCACCAAGTCCACCTATGAGAGTATCGTTACTATTAAGAGTCTGTAAGCCACGACTTTGGCCATCAGCGCTGATAAACCCATAATTATCCAGTCTAAAGAGTGGCCATTGTCTGGATCCAATCACTAACATACATAAAAACAAGAAAAGGGAGTAAAGATCATTATACATCAATCAATATACGGTCAAAAACAACACGAACTTGATAAGTTTTCAAGTCCGTATGAAAAGCTTATTAGCTCAGAATTATTTGGTGCTTTCTCTGAAGTTTGAAGTTATTGTGAGTGAGGGAATATAAAATTTATTTTTTTCCACTTTAACCTGATCAGTGAGATGTATACGTAATGCAACAAGGAACAAGGACATTTTGCGTGGAGATATATTCCCACAAGCATATTTTCAATTGCCATCCAAAAGACCGTGCATCAAAGATGTTTCTTTTGGTAATGTGTGATCTGATAGGCAGGCTCAATTACTCTTTTTTTTTGGAGAATTAAAATGTGAGAGCTAGTAAAATTTGTACCTATAATTCCACCACCAACCACATATCCATCAGACTGATAAGGATCCTCAGTTCCACTACCTAGCTCACAAGGAAGATCAGCACTCCCATATCTCTGACCACCTTCACTCAAATTTCCTTTGAAAAATCCAGACCCCCCTCTCCCTCCATGTCCAGCACCAGCACCAGCTCCATTTGAGTAGTTTCCCATACCAATACCAGTCCTGCAACCTGGAAACCATTCCATTCTGTGAATTCAGGAAGTCCGTGTCATATATAGAAAGTATAGCTAATGAGAAACTGTTAAGGTCTAATAAATTACAAGGTTACATTGCATGGGAAGGACATGAGACTTATAACCGGAGATTAGCATCAACAGAAAGCATTGGGTGTGACAATATATTTTCCAACATTTATACCTAATTCTGATGCTGTTATCATGCCACCAGTGTCTACAATGACAGTTCTTGACCTGTGGATGTGAACGATACTTCCCTTAATTACTCCATTCACCAGAATATCCTCAACACGACAAACCTGTCCAAAATAGAACCACTCAGAACTGTCGTAAAATTTGAATGTAGAAGTATGTCCACGAGAATTCACCCTATGATGTTTGTGTTAAAAAAAAGAGGTAAGATACGAGAAGCGTCAGAAGGTTATGCATTTTCATGGGAAAAATATCGCTGTAGCAGAAGATGGGAGAAAAAGCACTTGGTTGAACTTAAATTTCAACACTTGCTGATAAGGATGTACTCATATGTAGCAGAAGAGAAGACTGTCTCCAGACTTCCCCCTCCATTACATAATTAGAAGTCATGATGCAAATGTTTACAATAGGATTGTTAATTAATTATCCAAACCGCCACTCCTTGACTCAAAAGAAGTTAAACACCACATGAGAAGTTATTTTGTATCTGCTGGATAGTTATCGAAAACCTGACACCATAATTGTCAACAAATAGATCGAAGAAAACAGGCAGTGCAAGATATCTCACTTACTTGCATAGAGAAGGACAGTGTATAATTAACATGACAATCATCTGGTGGAGTTACAAGATCCACTGGGCATGTTGGACTCTCACATAGAGATTCGGTCACCCTATTTCAGAAATAAGATCATATCATTTGCCAATACAAGAAAAATGCCAAATAAGTACACATTAAGCGATTCAGTTTATTAAATTTATTACAAGCTTCTACTTTCATCATCATCCAAGGGAGCTTGCAGTAACGAGCCAGGGCCGACCTAACACAAGAAAAAAATTATGTAGTCAGAAAATATGATGGTTGATTGAGAAAAAAGAAGAAAGATATCAACACAAATGGAAAAGTAACAAAAGATGTTAAAGAAGGAACCTTCTAAGGGCCACGTATTTAAAGTATTGAAGAAGAAGAAGAATTCTCAATTTCTAAGTTCAAAGTTAGAGTTTCTCTGTCTATAGCCAGTTATAACAGCTACGGTAAGAGCTATACATAAAATTAGAATACATTTGAGATTTGCATAACCACGTGTGCTAGGAGGACCAAGATACCTCGTCTGGGATTTGCATTTACTGTAATATCAACCTCCTATGTGTAAAGAAATGTAAAAAAAATGTGGTGTAGCAAGACAATGAATGAAGAAGTATCGTTTGATCATGCATCCTCATCTCTACAACAGAAACAAAAGAAGAGATTTTGCTTCTTTAATAAATATCGTACGGTAATATTATAAAACTGTGACAACGAGAGTCTCTGGCCTTTGATTGCATCACCCTGGCCAGTTAGCTTCAAAAGTCCTTGTCCGAATAGAGCTAAATTTGCATTTGAACTGATGACAGAGTAGTCCTGCCAGGAAAAGGAGGGAAGGTGAAATTGGAGCGACATCGTAAACAGTCTTCTAGAACAGACAACATTTTCAGTTGTATTAAGAAGTCATTTGGTCATCACCTTAAGAACAACAAGATTTCTGACTTCAAGGACGGAAATGGCAACATCAGCATTTCCTCCACCATCAACTTGGATATGGGAGTTCAACATGAGTAACATTTTGACTGACATCCTAAAAGCTCCATAAACCTTCATCAACACAAAAACAAAAAAACATTTGTGACTACAATTGAGTCTGGCCCATCATCGATAAATAGCACAGAAGGGTATAAACATCTAACAAACTATTAATTGGTGGAAGAACAAGGTAGTCCTTTAAAGGAATCACATTGCAGTAATAGAAGAGAGAGTGGTAACAAAATTGGCCATAGATACGATCAGAAGTACTAGGATAGTCCTCTATTTGAAGTGAAACATCTACGTCAATAACTTTTGAAACTCCAGGTTGTTAGGGGATTGATGAAAATTAATGCAAGAAAAATCATGTTAATCCACAAGTAGGCTGCTTATAACTCAGTGAGTTTAAATAAAGGTCAGAACCTATTAGGTCAGCAACAGTTTTAAGCACTAGACAATTAGAATAAGCTAAAGATTCAAGTCTACACATAATAGGTAAAGATCCAAACCGAGTCTTATTAATTCAACAATATCGTCAACCATATATACTTAAGATAATGAGAAAGTGACTTTCAAGGTATAACTGATTAGCAGAATAACTCATGAAAATAGATTTACGAGGTATGCTTACTCCATCATTGACTGATAAAATTTCCGTTTCCTCCGTTTTAAGTATCATTATGTCTAAAACTATGGATGCACGGGCAGAAATTATTTATGAGAGCCTTCCCTCACATGCAGAAATCATTCAATTGCACCATTCTATTGCCAAGGTCAGATAATTATTAAAACTGGAGATGTTGAGAGAAAGGGAAACTGCCGTAAACAAATTTTCTACCTTTATTATTGAATCACTCATCAGAAGTTCTTCCGCGACAAGTTCAAATTCTGAGACTGGATATTCGGACAGTCCAAAAATGATGCTGCTTTTACAATATAAGCTTATCTGGCCTCTCACCTTCAAAGTAGAAAGTTCCAAAACATTATCAAACATTGTCCCCAGCACAGAAAGAGAAAACTCGCAAGTCAAGTATCTTCACCATTTCATTTAGAACTCTGGCATTTTAATAACGAGTAGTAAAGAGAAATGATTTGGACCTGAACTCTTGTCCACAGGAGAGGCACTAAAACTTTTGCATTGTTCTCCACATAAACATTCGTCCACAAAGGGCTAGTAGAAAAATCTAGTAATGGAGTTTCTGTTTCTGTTGTCAAATTGTCATTGCCAACTCGCAAACTCAGCACAGATGCATCAAAGTAAGTACCAGCTGCTCCAGCATTCCCAGAACATCCAATACTCAATCCACCTACCATAGAGAAGAAAATCATTTAGGAGACTAACCCTTGCACATACCTACACAGGTGAAAGATGCTGATCAAGAAAAGATAGGCAATCTGTTTGAAATTCTAGCCAAATTACCTGACTACATACATAAATTATGCTTATAAACTTCATTTCGCATTTACATGAGATCTATTATGAAGAGGCTCTAAACTATATTAACATGGCTCAGACGAAATTGATGTCACAATACAGAAAATCATAGCATACAACTTCAGTGATTTGAACATCAATAGCAAGGCAGAATTCTGCCACTCACTTAAACTAAAGCATCGAAACCCAACACAGGATATTAGTTAAGCAATTAAAGGATAATTTTGTTAGTTTGGAGTGAACTCTAGCATCCCATAGTAAGACAATTGCTAGGTGTTACCAATAGTCAACAGCAAAGCACTACAATATGCTATCTCAGGAGACTGGAGAGGAAAACAAAAGATTAAAATTTAAGCAAATCAAATTCCAACAGATGAATTCTGGTGTACCTAATAACAGACAGTCATATACTCGACTACAATAGAACAATTAGCAGATATCTGACATTTCTTGTGAAACAGAAATCTCGAAATATCAGACTTAGCAAACCTTATTTTCAGAGTAACCTTCGCTTCGCCATTTAAACGAAATATGACATTAAAGTGCCTCCATCTTTTTAGTATCATTTTGGCCCCTCCAACCCTTTAAAAATGTTTCAATCACCAAAATCCCTTAATAAATTACTTGGTAATTATGTCAAATGAAAATTATAATCCCCATCTAAGTGATACGATATGATTAAAGTAGGAATGGGTTCCTTATTTTGTAGTTGCAAGAGTTTTATAGTTGCAGGATTCTGACTTATAACTAATTACTCCATCCATCCAAAACTTAGAGATCCTATTTGACCTGATAGGAGTTTTAGATGAGAGTTGCGAAAACTGTGTTTGGGTATCTTCACACCATTCCATTAATATTATAAAATCATTATTTACACAGATGGAAACTTTAGATAGAAAGTTCCATTTTATTTTACAAACCGCCTTAAGGAGACAAGAACAATAAATTTTGGATTGAAGGAGCAGTCTTCATCTTACAAACCGCCTTAAGGTATTATAGTACTCCTTGAAGTTTACTTTTTATTTTACAAATATCTTCTCAGTAGGCGCAATTTGCAAAATAGAAACAAATGTCAAACTGGTACTTATAACATATAAACTTTTTTTTAAATAGGAGAAACCTCAAGAATACTCCTTCAAGTCCAGGTTTCCTAGATACATAGCATCACGAATGTGCTCGAAACATCTACAAAGACCTACAATCCAATCAAGATTAAGGAACTCATTACAACGAGCCCATTTGCTCAATCCCATGTTAACAAGTAAGAACCATCCAAGACTTACAGTTAAAACTATTCTGACACCATCAGTCATGATTTATTAGGAATTGCCCCTTAATCAACTACTAATCCATAACCCACTACCACAATGTTATATATATGGAGAAATTCAAAAAACATAGATGATAAATACCGAAAGACGCACAGCGTTAACATAGTTATACAAAGACTACACAACATCGTATGAACGCATAAGTCTTTACCAAAGTAGGGCATCATATTAGGGATACATACTTTAAGAAGTACATGTCATGTAATAAATTTTCTATAACAAAAACTGAAAAATAGATATACGACTTAGATGCCATTGTAAGAAAAAAAACAACTTCATAAGTAGGTCAGTTATTTAGTAGGATGAATGAAAATGATATTACAAGCAATAAACAAGAATGAAGAAATCAAAATTACACAATTTTTTTTATTTAAAATTTTAATTTTATAGGGCTCTAGGCTATACGGACTCGAACCGTAGACCTTCTCGGTAAAACAGATCAAACTTATTATTATCAAAATGATCTGGACTGTTTCAAAGACCCAACATGCATTTTTTTTGCATTGGGCTCTTTCATTAACTGAATAGAAAAAGCATAGTAGGATGAAATTGACAAGCACCTCGAAGTGTACCTAGCTAGTAGCTAAGCTAAAGTAAAAAGACTTGAAGCAGGACTAATTAGACACCGACATGCATAATGCAATATTACCACTAACAAAATATGGCTGATTAAAGCATTCAAAGGTTTCGTATATGAGTTACCGCTTAATGTTATCAAGATGCAGCATGGAAGTAGACATGACTCTCACAGAACAAAGTAGTTAGCAGTTGTCATTGATTGATATCTTATATAACTAGAAATATAAGAGCGGGTACGAACCGTGCACTGTAATTTTTACGTCTTCTTGCTTGCTGTAACAGTTCATTGATATCCTGCCACCTCCACCTCCACCCCATCCCTTCCCACCAGCTGCACTTATGACACCAAAGCCCCTCCTGTTCAGTTAAACCACATTAGTGAAACTTATACTGTATTTAATTAGATAGCTCAATGTTCCAAGTAAAAATTAGCTTAAAGGAAAATCATAACAAAACATATTGAGTCATTATCTAACAAAAAGCAAAGAAAATTGAACCAGTATAGTACAGTTTATCTAGTTTTCAGTACTTCTGCACAAGTGTAAAGTGTGTTGGTCTTAAGGTATTGGTCCTGAAAAAATTGAAACCTTTAACTAAGAAATCCATAAGATCTTTTGGAAATCCACGGAGATTATGTCGTGAATTGAATAGTTTTATTTTATTTTTGAATCATTACTGCAATTCCTTCGGTTGCATAGGATATCTAATATTCATTTGGACTCAGTTTTGATAGAATATCATCTTTTAGTCTATCTTCTAGTAGACCCTCAGAATATTGCAGTATACAAAACAAATACGAAAACAATGACACCATGGGTTCCCTTGCCTGAGGCTGATCGCACAAATAGAGAGACATGTATTTATACATCAAAACTCAAATTTTCTATAGATACAAGAAATATATTACATCTGTATAGTTAATTTCAGCAATAATTTTGGAAAGACCCTTCCTAGGAAAATCTCATACCAAGTCGAACAAAATACATTCATACCTGTAGAATCCTATTTGTAAAAACATTCATTAAGCATAAACAAAATATAAAGTAATAACTATACTGTAATGCATATCTCACATAATTAAATCAAAAGATTGACCTCACCTTTGTTGAAAACTGTTAATCTCTATACATGTGGAAGTATAATAATTAATAACTTAAACTTGGTATTGTATCAACATAGTTTTGAGGTCCTTATTTTTGGCATTGTTAGTATTATTAAGGTATAAAAAAGTTGTGGCATTATATTACACACAGTTCAAGTAGGAGATCTACTCACAGCTTCTGAGCTCGTATGATGATACTTCCACCAGATCCCCCACCCCCGAGTGTTCCTCCATCCCCACCTTTTGCGGATACAGATCCATTTATATAGAGAACATCTGTTATATTAAGAAACACACGTCCACCGCCAATTCCCCCAAATTTACCACCATCAGACGTGCGACCACCCTTGCTACCATAAGCATATGGGTAAGACAGAGTAGACCATGCATAAACATCACCACCCCAGAAGTTTGTTTGATTAGTTTTCAGACAGGATGCACCACGGCCACCATGCCCTCCACCGGCTCCATCATAGCCAACAGGTGTTCCACTAGTCTGAGGTGGCGGTGATCCACCCAATGCTGATGTATTGAGAGAAGAATTAGGCCCCATAGTCAGACTGGCAGCAGAAAAAACAACAGTGCCAGCAACTATAGCTGCATTTTGACCAACTTTGGCATTGCCAGATAAATTGAAACTTATCGTACAGCCTTCTATTGGGCAAACAATTTCTACATTAGGAAGAATCTCTAGGTTTCCAGCCCCGACTACATAAATATCGGTAGTACTATAGAGGTCTGAATTGAGCAAACAGGTAGTATCAAATGATCCAACACCCTTCAAGTCCTCGCAAGTAACAGAACCATTGCTTGAAAATCTTGATTCTTGAAATCCAATAATGGCATCGGCTTGAGAAAGATGAAGAGCCGATACTCCTTTCAACTTGGAGGCCTGTTCTTTAGTCCATCCCAAGCTGTGAGATAGCACATATACCCATAGATATCCACAGAAAATCCACCAGCAGATAGGATACTGACTTTTCAGTGGACGCATGACCACCGCATACAGTAAGATGCAATGATATTTATTAACACATGACGGGTCAAGAATGAAGCGAGACCAAATTTTATTTCTGCTCCCTAGGAACACTGCTGTCGATAATGAATCAACAAATCAGATTCATATTTGAATCATCCGACTGATACTTACTTATCTTAGAAGTGATCCGTAGCCTCGTCCACAATGGACATGCAATTTCCTGCAATTTAAAGGCATTGCAAGTTTTAGCTCCAAATGACGGTTATCAATAACCAACCACATACATAAATTATACTGAAGCAGCTTTTATCCCTCCTTTCTATAGCATTGGGGCTACACGGGCAATTTAGATATCAATTAAGTTTGCCCAACAGAAGAACAGAACTTGAAATCTTCGTGTTAGGTTACGAAACAACATACCGCAGAGAAATGAGGTCTGTGAAAAATAAATAAATTATACAAGAGCCGTGATCAAAATTCACAACAGTCGCCCACAAATAAAAGCAATGCAGATTGAAAAACAAGGATAAAGCACAAAGAATACATACTAAAGAGCAAATGAGCACACAGTTCACTACGCATATTTACCTCTCCTAAAATACATCAGGACTCGATTATCATCAAGTATGACGCACTATAACTACATACATATTTCAATTGTGTACATATAAACAAATTACAAAGACGTGTGCATATACATACAGTACATACAGAGCTGATAGAATTGATCAACTGGCCAGCGTAAGGAAATCGAATTGAATCTCGGAACTCAATTGCCAATTCCGACACTTGCTTTCAGAAATTTCTTTGTTGAACTCAGCTCCTGGACTATGATGATGATTGAATAGAGAATTAGATTACCTTAACCTTTGTATTTTAGGGTTAAAAAAATGAAAAGAGTTTGAAAATGGCAGTGGTGGGGAAGGGCGAGATGATGGTAACAGTGATGGTGAAAGGGGCGGTTTGGTTTTGGTGTTCAAAGCTGAGTGGGGAGTGACAGAGAGATAGATAGAGAGAGAAAGAGGAGAGAGAAAGTGAAAAGAGGAGAGAGAGGTAGTCCAAAAGGCAAAATGAGCATAGCTGGATTCTGGTTTGAGATCTATGCTCTGAGCTGTCCTCTATTTTCCCATATGTTTTACTCCAACTATTACTTTATTTTTTTTTATTTTTTTTTTTTATATTTATATTTCCCCTCAAAAATTTATTTATTATTTGTTATATAGCCACCTTGTCTTTTGCCTTCATCTTCGTAACGGCCACTCTCCCTTTTTATGGAAATATAGTTATCGTGATTCGTGTGTACCCCAATTACTGCGGTTTCAAATTTCAATCTAAACACCGAGTTAAGTGGGTTTTTATTTTCATTTTCGGTATATATATATATATATATATATATATATATATTATTTTCACTTTTCGAATTGCAATTTTGTATGAGTTTTGGTGAAATTGATCAATTACTATATATTTTGTATTGAAAAGAATTAGTAAGATCCCGTAAAAAATGCTATAAAAACGTGGGAAAAGTAAAGTTTTGATTTGATATTCTAAGTACATTCTTGACTGGGTATTGGACTGCTTATGTCATTGATTTATAGAAAGCAAGCTGTGTCAAATGTTCTAACTCAATTTTTCATATTTAGAGTGTCACTGTGTCACATATGATATTTTGAGATTTTAGTAAAAAAATAATCTCCAATACAAATTTTAAGAAAAAATAAAAGTAATCACTATAACAAATCATAACTTTTGCTTACTTGAATACTAAAAAAATTAAAAATAAATAATTAATAGTAAATTAATTTAATACCCTTAATGAAAATCAAAATCAAAAAAATATTACAAATATTATTTTTTCTTTCTTAAATACCAAATAATCAAAAACTCTCAAAACCCATTTCCCTCATCACTCACAAACCCCTCACCTCCTCCACCTCCTTCTTCTCCCTCCCCCAAAAATCCTCCTAAAAAACCTCAAAACTAAAGAAATGAAAACCTTACACAACTTGCAAAATGGCGTCAAACGACAATAGAATGGTAGTTTACGAACAAGGAGAACCCATTAAGGTATGTATTCATGTATTTTTTTAGCTAAAACATCGATTTTGATTCTTTTTCTTTTTTAAATCTGCCATCAACTTTCGACACATACAGGTCGAAAATGTGCTTATTTTTCGACATGTAAGTGTCGAAAAACATAATAATTGATATTATACTCATTTTCGACACTTAAGTGTCGAAAATAGCGGTAAAATTCGACAGTTACCTGTCGAATTTGTCTATTAATTTCGACACTTAAGTGTCGAAATTTGTCCCATGTTTCGATACTTAAGTGTCGAATTTGTCCCATATTTTCGACACTTAACTGTCGAATTTGTCCCATGTTTTCGACACTTAAGTGTCGAAAATAGGGGACAAATTCGACACTTAGGTGTTGATTTTTTCCCTGTTGCAAATTTACTTGTCTAATATTTTCTCCACTTTTGTGTAAATCGATTGCACCCATTCATTTACCACGTCAGAAAAATTCCCAACAAAAGAAGCTTTAATGGCATGGGTTCGTGAAGTATGTAAAAGAATTGGAATGGTGTTAATGATTGCGGGTTCGAGTGACGGGGATAGAGGACGTAGGACACCGTATGTGATTGTTCGTTGTGAGCGTGGGGGCCTTTATGCTGGCAAGAAGGTACCCGGTGAAGATGATCAAAGACCGGAAAAAAGGAGCACCGGTTCAAAGAAATGCAATTGTCCGTTTAAATTGAAGGGGACAAAAGAACACAAGGATGATGAAAAGGCTGAGTGGAAATTGGATGTTTATAGTGGTATTCACAACCACAACTTATTTGAAAACTTGCACGGACACTCTTATGCTGGAAGATTATCAAAGAAGCGGACATCACTTGTTCACACTTTGAAGAAAGCAATGGTGAAACCAAGGGCAATTCTAAGATTATTGAAGGAAAAGGACCCGTCTAATGTAACTGGTATGAAGACAGTTTACAATACTATCTCTAAGTTAAATTTCAATGAATTATCTGGGAGATCTCAATTGCAATTATTGTTCGCCAAGTTGAAAGAAGATGAATACCTCTCGTACCATAGATCGAACGAGTTGAATGCGATTACCGACTTGTTGTGGATCCACCCGAAATGCATTAAGTTGGCACAGTCGTATCCGTACGTATTCGTCATCGATTGCACGTACAAGACCAATCGTTACGGACTCCCATTTCTTGAGATTGTGGGTTTTACTTGTACCAACATGACGTTCTCCATTGCCTTTGCATACTTGGATCACAAAAAGACGGAAAATTTCGAATGGGCGTTGCGTTGTTTGATGGAGGCCATGACAAGTTGTCCTCGGCCTAATTGCATTGTAACAGATCGAGATTTGGCTTTAATGAAAGCAGTGGCCAATGTGTATCCATCGATTCATCACTTGCTGTGTCGGTGGCATGTGAACAAGAATATATTGGCCAATTGTAAGAAACTGTTCACAAAGGACAACACCAAATGGAAGCAATTTTAGTTGGCTTTTTCGGCTCTTATTAAAAGAAATACTATAGAGGAGTTCAATGAGGATTGAGAGTCAATAAAAAGAACATTTATCGGTTATCCGCCGGCTATAGCATATGTAGCTAATTCATGGTTGGATCCGTACAAGGAGAGACTTGTATCGGTATGGACAAATAAGTGTACTCATTTTAGAACGTACACTTCTAGTAGGGTGGAGGGGGCACACGTTGTAAGTAAGTAAAAATACTTACGAACAACCTTTCAAAACGTTGTATACAATGAGCTTCGTGGAAGTATCTCAAAATTCGCTCTGCAACTACTCAAAGTTGAGGTGGACAATGCGAAACTATTGCAACCGAGCGATATGGGTTGTAGTTGCGCCATCCGAACAACTCACGGTCTACCATGTTGCCATGAACTTCATGAGTATGTTGTTGTGAACAAATGTCCTATCCCACTTGAGTTAATAGGCTCGTATTGGTAACACATGAGCATAGAGCCCGTCGCGACCACAGACGAAGTCATCCTACCAACCATCGGCGAAGAATTATCGGAATACCAGAAGCTCTTTGAATGTGCCGATCTCGATGCAAAGACTCAATTGCGCAACCATTTGAGACATTTTACCCACCCAGAGAAGACTAACCTTACGGAACCAAGTGAAAAAGTTGTTAGCAAAGGTCGACCGGCAAAAAATAAGAAAGACAAATCAAGCACTCGTGACAAATCACATTTTGAGTATGTGGAGCCAAAGAAAAAAAAAATCGAAGCAAGCTAGTTGTTCTCCAAAGGTAAATGTCGCTACTATTGTCTCATTTCATTGTAGTTGTTGTATTTTATAATTGTGCTAAGTAATTCTGTGTAATATACTGCAGCTTATACCTTTCAAGCAACCTGTACTAAAGAGATTTAGAGTGCCCTCGAATGATTCTATTAACACTATACCAACTCAAGAGTCAGGGAAAAGCACTATACCGACGCAAGAGTCGTTCAAACTATTATTTGAAGATGCAGATGTGGGATTGCCACCAGGTTTGATCGGCAAGAATAAGTACATTGAGACGATCAATCCACGATTTCGTATGCATGTTCGAGAAATCATCAATATCGGTTCAGATGGCCACTGTGGATTTCGGGCAGTTGCCTCTATGATGGGATTTGGAGAAGATGAATGGGGTCGAGTACGAGATGACATGCTACGGGAGTTGACTTCTATTTTTTTCATTTACACGGCCATGCACTGTGGCGAAGAAACCGTTAGAAGCATGCAAACTATTGTGAGTAACTGGGATGTTCCTGCCACTCGTGACTATTGGATGTCTTTTCCAAATATGGGTCATGTAATTGCTTCAACATACAATATTGTGCTTGTCTACTTATCCAAGTATCAGTGTCTCACGTTTCTTCCTCTATCGAGCAATCCGATGCTTTTCAGAGAGAGACAAGAGCACGGAATGGCATTCGTCGACAACTGTCACTTCGTGCATGTTGTCTTGAACAACAATTGTCCAATACCTCCTATCGCCGATTATTGGTACCGATGCCATGTTCCTAAAGTTGATGGTTGGAAGCCTGCAGAAATGGATGGTTCGGATTACAGCATTCCGAGAACTAATAGGTCAAAATGTTGCCATGCGAGAGAGTTTTGAGATTATTACTATATCGGACAATAATGGTGATAGTTCTCCGAACAAAACTATGTAAAGTTACTGGTGATAGTTTCAATGTTATTAAGGGCAACTCCAATGGGAGACCCCAAATTGAAGACCCCAA
This sequence comes from Erythranthe guttata, assembly GCF_000504015.1. The sequence continues at coordinate 477,092 of NW_012194948.1, forward strand.
ACACTCATTTGGGGATTGCTATAGTGTTTTGAGGCTTCACAAAAAGGTTTTCACTCCAATGGCAAACATCAAATTGGGGCCCCATTTTTAAATTTAATTTATTTTATTTTATTTAAATGAAAACTAACTATATTTTGTTAGAAATAAATAAATCAATAAATATATTTAAATTTAAATTTAAATGAAATAAAAATAAAATAAATTAAATAATACGAAAAAAATAATTTGTGTCGAGGTGTCGATTAAAGCAATGTTCTAGTTGGAAAGCTCTACCTTCATCGGCAACGTATAGTTGTTTTGCTTCAATCAACTGCAAAAAAAATAAGGTGAAAAATAAGTAAATAGTATTCTATGAACAAAAATTTGAATATAAATATTTACCTTTCCATGAGTCGATTGACCGGATTGATGCCTATCGTCGATTTGTTTGACACAACCAGCAAATTTAGCACATCGTGCATTAATTTGTCCCCAGCGATGTTTTATGCTTTTCTCGGTACGCCCCACATCACCGCCATGACTCATAAATAGATCATATATTTCTCCCCAAAACGTAGTGGCTCTCTGATCATTTCCAGTAATAGCATCCTTGCTTGTATTTAGCCATGCTGAAACAAGAATAATATCCTCATCGCGGGAAAAATTCTTTTTTCTTTTTGATAGTACTTGCCCTGCCACTGCACTTTCAAGAGGTGTAGAAATCTCGTCGAATTGATTAGTTTCCACAAACTCCGGTGACGTGCTATTTAGCAAATCAGCGTAAGAATAATACATATCGTCATCCATCTATAAAAGCAAGAAAATAATTATTAATTAGCATACACATAAAAATAATTAACCTAAAAATAATTAGCATATAAATAAAAAATAATATACAAAAATAAACACTTAAGTAAATAACCCTAATTAACCTAATATATATATATACCCTAATCCCCCCACCCCCACCACTTTGAGCCGCCAACACCCCTCTCTCTTATTCTCATCTGTTCTTCTCTGTTCTCTCTATCTCTCTTATTTCTTTTTCTTTTCTCCTATGTTCTCTCTCTCTCTCTCTCTCTCTCTCTCTCTCTCTCTCTCTCTCTCTCTCTCTCTCTCTCTCTCTCTCTCTCTCTCTAATTCTCTCCTCTCCTTCTCGCCTCTCTCTTATTTTCATCCTCTGTTTTTTTTTTCTCTCACTCATTCTGTCTGTTTGTTTTATTTTTAATTTTTTAATTTTTTTTGATAAATTGCATTTTTTTTTGTGAAATAAACCCCAAATCTACTGCAATGTAACATAAAAAACATATTCTAAGTGTTTTTGGACAAAAAAAAAAAATCAAATTATCAAAAAAAAAAAAAAATATTTGAAACAGAAACGTTTCGACAGCTAGATGTCGAATTTGAAGACAAATTCGACAGCTGGCTGTCGAATTTTGTCTGTTTCAATTTTTTTTTTTTTTGATAAATTGCAAAAAAACAATTTGTGAATTAACCCCAAATCTATTGCAATGTAACATAAAAAACATATTCTAAGTGTTTTTGGACAAAAAAAAAATTCAAATTATCAAAAAAAAAGAAAAAAAAAATTGAAACTGAAAAGTTTCGACAGCTAGCTGTCGAATTTTGTCTGTTTCAATTTTTTTTTTTTGATAAATTGCAATTTTGTTTTTTTTTTTTTGTGAAATTAACCCCAAATCTATTGCAATGTAACATAAAAACATATTCTAAGTGTTTTTGGACAAAAAAAAAAAAAAATTCAAATTATAAAAAAAAAAAAAAATTGAAACAGAAAAGTTTCGACAGCTAGCTGTCGAATTTTGTCTGTTTCATTTTTTTTTTTTTTTGATAAATTACAATTTTGTTTTTTTTTTTGGAAATTAACCCCAAATCTATTGCAATGTAACATAAAAAAACATATTCTAAGTGTTTTTGGACAAAAAAAATAGAAATTGCAAATTATCAAAAAAATTCCATTTAAAACAATCAAAATCCATATAAAACTAAATTCAAAACAAAACATATAAATCAAACAACATCCATCTAAAAAAAAAAACATCTAAACCAAACAAAATCCATCAACTTAGTGTCCTAAAACACACAAGACTAATCCTGTGTTTTTTTCTTCCTACTAAACACGCGTTTCACAACTGCTTGTGATTCTTCTAGAATAGTATGAGGAGGAGGTGCTTGTGGGGCATCTGACGAGCTCGATGGCGGTGGAAGTGGCTCCATCGAGCTAGCTGGAGGTGGTGGTGGGGCATCCAACGAGCTCGATGGAGGTGGAAGTGGGGCATCCGGCTCGATCAATCTAACAATATCATTTAGGGTCCCCCACATGACCGTATGAGCGTCGGATGGCGCAAGTCCCCGCACCTCGCTAAGTGTACCCTTCACCAACTCCAAAATTTGCAAAAGTTGGACCTCCTTATAGGTACCACCCCCTGGACGAGCTTCACGTGGTCGAGGTCGATCCGTCTGGGGTCGAGGTGGATGGGCTCCATGCCTGCTGAGTTGTAACATGCATCTGGGCCGGAACCAATTCATGTAGTCCGGCGAAGTGTCCGCCTCCCCGATTTCAACTTCAACGGACCTCGACTACTCGTCCAGACAATACTCCTCCCACCGATCAGAGAATCGTTCGCCATACGCAGCGAATATTGAGTTCTGGACTGGTCGATCTTTGTTAACTAGAGCTTTGTACATATCTTTTGACATGTATACACGCCCTGGAATACTTTGGACCCGGTTGAACTGCCTCAACACTCTGTCCGGATGATATGCCTCGAAGTGGTCTATGCAGCATATCATCCCACTAAACCAAACAGAATCTGGCATCGGGAAACGATCACGAATAGCCGTGTATGGTGACCATAAAACCTAGTAAAATAAATAAAAAATTAGATTTAGAAATCTACTTAAGTTGTAATAACAAATTATTAAACTGGTATTTTACCCGATCGGGGATCAAATCATCTAATCGAGATCGCAAGTACGACGCTCGTTCAGGCGTTGAAGTAGTCTTTTGTTGGGTTTCGGGCACGCATACGCAGCGGAAAACAAAAATTTATGCGATTTAAACGACTTTAAAACACATAAGAACATGCCCGATAAATTAAATTCAATTAATTGCGTACCTTTGCGCTTCCAGCGAAAATAAAACAACATACATGCTAATAAACTTAACCGTACTTAAATCAATTAACATGCTCGCAATTTAAACCAAATAACATGCTTGCAATGATTTAAAACCGATTACACATAATCACATAAAATCATACAAATACAAGCATGAAATCATAGTTTAAACTAAACCCTAAACGAAACTAGGGTTTCGTATATTTACCTCTTGACGCGTGAGGTAGGAGCGATTAGCACTTCGTGATTACTACGGAAACCAATCCGTAGAATCGGGGGCAGCAGCGATGCAACGGCAGCAGCAGCGCGTGAGGTCACGGCGGCGCGTGTAGTGTACGCGCGGCTTCGGGACGGCGCGTGGGGCAGCGTGCGGCTTCGGCTCGTGCGTTGCTCCTCGACTTTTCGATCTACAGTCTTCCTCCTCTCGGATTTCACCTCGTATACTTCGATCTACTAAATCGTGGCACTAGACACGAAGTAGTTAGAATAAAACGGAAGAAAAAGAAAGGAGAAAGAATACCGAACAAGGAACGGCCGACGAACGGCCGGTTCCGGCGACGGAGCGGCGACGGTGGTGTGGTGGTGGCCGCGCGGGAGAGAGGGCGAGAGAGAGAGGGTCGGCCGCTTTAGGGTTAGGGTTTCATGTATTTGTGTAAGGGCTATAAGTCATGTATTTATAGTCCCTTGCATATAACCCTAGCGGGCTTAAGTTGGACTGGGCCCAACAGCTTAAGCTCGTTAGTTCCTTTACTTGCTCGTATCTCTCAATTCAATGACCGAAAAATTGCAACGATTACATTTTCGGAATCATTATAACTTCCTCGTCATTACGAGTGCCATCTCTTGTTTTCCAACTTTCGAAAAGTGGAAACCCTAGTTCAGTGGACTTTCTAAATTTGGAAACTTCTCGATTTAGAAAGTTCACTAACATGTTCGCCTATTCTTTTCCTTTTCTTATTCTCATTCGTAATTCCAAATTACGAACGTTGGATTCAATCATATTGACTTCCAATCATGCAAAGATAAACTATTTTATCTCTGACCGTTTATTCAAAGATCTCATGTGCACGAGCAGTGTGACCCTCGATGGTTCAGGTGTAAGCTAGCCGTGGGCCCACAACCCATTGTGGTCAAAACTCGTCCCCTTCGAGTTACGATTAAGATGAAGCTCGTTTCACCTTAATCACCCAACGAATCAAGATTGGCGTCTAGCAACTACGCGTCATGATTCCCTAGATACAAATGAAGTGCCTGCAAGAACCTTCAGATATAGTTAACGTACAGTACGGTCCCTTCGATACATATGTCCCGATCGAACTAGAGGCATTGGTTCATCGAGACCTCTTTATATGTTCGATGACGGTGCGATCGTTCCAAGTGTTGTAATCGTCACGTGCATGACTTAGAGAATCGAATTCTCTAATCATCACTTAGTCAGCTCTGGCCAGAGACTTAGAATGATTACAAACTTTCAGAACACACAGGACATCCAAGACTATTCTAGCGATCGAATCCCCGACTACAATGCACAGACCTCCCACTAGATTTCGGACTGCACGAACACTGGCCCTTGGGATGGTCCTCGGTGGAACTCAGGGACAGGTCACGATACAGCTGGTCCTCTAGTGAAGTCACGGTGATGTCTAGGTCATAAGGACTAATGGTGTACAACTATACCATAGATATCTCTACTCGATTATTGGGAACCACTTAGAGATTTCTAGGGTGAGGGAGTTCAGTGAACTCGTCAACTTACGAGCACCCACTTATGCATGCCGATATCACAATACCGTTTACTGATGAGATGCAGTACACATACACTAAGTGCTAGTCTTAATGGGAAAGGCCGATATCCTCATTAGTGGCGTAACCCTTCGACTAGGAACACGTTTAACAGTTATAATACTTAAGTAAATATCTCACGATCCTAACGATCAATTACTAGTACTTGTAATAACTGTAAGGACTATATCTATGCTTGTGACAAAGGGACAAAGATATAGAATGCCATGATGTTTTATCATTAATACGAATAAAGGTTCGTTTATTACAATAATAAATACGAAAGACCACAGCCACATGTTGGCTTGTTGGTCACCTACTCTAACATCTTTAACTGAGGCTCCCATCGGCTCGCTAATGGCCCCTCGAATTCCGTCTTCAATGTGCCACCCGCCAAATAAGGAAAGTGCTCGTAAATCCATGATTGGAAGAGCATCAGCCAGCCAGCCATCGAGTTCGTTGAATTTTGTGAGCTGACGAAAGCTCATCGTACAACCGGCAAAGACATGCAGTGCCCCAAGCATACTCGCCGATCCGATCCAAATCAGAGACGAGATTTAGATACTCCACGCTTACCATGTTGCCGGTCTCGTCGCACAGTATAGTACACCCGAGCAAAAATAACAAATACGCCCGAATGGCGTATGTCCTCTTCTCCACACTGTCTCACATGGTCACCTTGCTAAATTTAGCATTCAACTGTTCCAGCTTCACCGCTTTCTTCTTGTCTACATCGTCCGGGTACTCACCTAGCAACTCGAACATCAAACTACTGGGCTTCGTTTTGGAATCACGATCAAACGCTCGCAAGATACAGTACGCCCAACAACTGGCAAACCGACCAACATACTCACATCATTAAGTGTGATGGTCATCTCTCCAACAGGTAAATGAAATGTGTTGGTAGCTGGCCGCCATCTCTCTATGAAGGCTTTAAGTAGATGGCCGTCCACAGTGTTGGACGATGCTTGTACAACTGACATTAATCCAGCTCTTTGTACTGCCTCTGTAATAAACGGCGCCGGCACCCAGCCTTTCAAAGTTCCTGTGTGATTCCGAATTCGAAATTCTGAGCCGCGCTCCAAGCGCTCTGGACCTCCGTTCACAATATGATGAGCAATGTTCTTATCAAAATTGTGTACAATTCCGGTATCTCGGGACCTCGGACCGGTTCGTTGCTCGAATCACCAACTTCTACAGTCGAAGGTAGAGCCGGCACCGGATTCGTTGAGGAAGAACCCTCTCCAGACTTCTTCTTGGTCGTGATTGCCTTGCCCTTGCTGTTATCGGATAATTTCTTCCTCTTCTTACGGTTCGAGACAGTCGGAGGTATACGAGGTTCACGTGGTTCTTCCACTGCAAAATAACACACAAATAAAAATAAATATACATAATATAAACACAAGCAAATAAAAATAGGAAAGAAAAAAAAATAATAAAAAAAAATATATTACACAGTAAGAATTCGACATAACACTGTCGAATTATCAAACATTAAGTTCAAAATATTCACAAAAATCGACAACTAAATGTCGTTTTTTGCAGAAGTTTCGACATCAATCTGTCGAAAATTTTGAAAAAATCGACATATACAGGTCGATTTTTGTGAACGAAGAACGACCCACGAATCTGAAATCAATGCTCAAATCGACTGAAATTAGATACACCCATTACTAATTAACGATCATTCCTACCTAAAACAATCAAATCCTAATTACCCATATCAAACAATCAAATCCTAAATAAATATTAAAGAAAAAAAAATTTGAAAACAAATATTACTTGTATAACAAAGGCGGCGGCGGCTTGATAACAATGGAGGTTTCGGCGGCGGTAGTGGCGTCGTTCGGCGGCGAGGATTGCAGCGACGGTGAACGATGGTGGAGGGAATTTGAAAGAAAAGGGTTTTTTTTTTTTGGTTTTAAAATAGGTAATTTCAAAAAAAATTGATATAATTGATTGTATGAAAGGGTGTTTTTTGTACTTTTCTTTTTATTTTGGTATTAAAGTAAGAAAAAAACTTATAAATATGTACTCAATTGTGGTTTTAAACTTGGTAGTATTCAAGTAAGCAAAAGTTGGGATTTGTTATAGTAACCCCCAAAAAGAAATCTTCAAATAATGTGGCAATAAGTTGGCACTTGTAATTTTTGAGATTCTTAATATGAGACTTTGAAATTAGACTGTGGTGGTGTTTGCAAACGCTTTTTGAAAGTGACTATGAGCTTTTTTTTGTCTATAATCTATTTTCAAGTGTTTGCAAAATCAACTTTTGCTTTTGCTTCTCTTAAAATAATCTGCTTTAAGCTATTTTTTTGAAAGCACCCATAACCCTGCTTTTTCTATTTAAGTTCATTTTCCGGAATATTTGCAAACACCCCCAAATTTTAAAAATAAGCACTTAAAACTGACTTAACTCACAATCACTAACTTCTGCTTTTAAATAATCATTTGCAAACACCACATGTATCTCTAAAGTGCCACCAACTTATCATTTAATACAATTTTTCTTTTACTTTATATTAAAAGAATTAAGATAATTAGAGTATCTTCAAACCAATTGATTCCACGGAAGCTTTACTCTTATTCCACCTTATTCTATACTATTTTATTGGAGTTGTATGTTTCTCTGAAAATTTGACTCAGGTAAAAACAATATTTAATTACTTAATTTTTTTAACAACAATTTTCTCAAATTTTAATAATTTGAATTCATGTGATTCCTCTGGCCTAAAACAAATGAACCATATGAGTGATCTACATAAATTGCTAATTTGTATACAATAAATGTTCATGGTTTAACGAAAAGGAAAAATGTCAATTTAAAATTTGTTTATTAAAATATTTAACTAATGAATGTTCACAAAAAACCTATCTACTTCTTTTTCTCCCTCATAAAATAAATATGAATGAACCTTACTAGCATTAAATCATGAATGAAAACAGAAATGGCAAGTTTCTCTTTTTGGCGGAATAAGTTTTTTTTTTTTTTAATAAATTAATATTTTTAATTTTAATTTTAGAACCCAATAATAAATTATACATAAGAAAATATTTTTAGTCTTGAGTGTTGCAATGGAGAAGACTTTACAATAGAGAATTTTAATCTTGCTAAATAAGAATATAGGATAGTGAAAATTTTAAGATTCACATTTGGTACTTGACACCAATCTGGATGCGTTTACGGCAAATGCGTTTACGGAAGCTCAAACGGCCCTACCGAGTATGCAACAACAAATTAAAATTAATTTTGATGCAAGTTTTCCTAGAGGCGAAAAATTCTATGGAGTTGTGAAGTCGCAATGGTGGCGAGAGATGAAAACGGAAAGTGCATTTGGTGGAGAAGGTAGAGGGAAGACCACAAGTGGCTGATGGGGAGGCGTTTGCTGCATTCCAAGCTGTTCGGATGACATACGAAAAAGGGTGGAATTCAATTATCATTGAAGGTGATAACCTAAATGTGATTGAAGCTTTCCAAAACCGCTATTCTAGAAACTTATCTTTCGGAGCTATAGTGGAAGAATGTCTTATATTAGGATCTCTTTTTCAATATTGTTCTTTTCATTTTGGGTAAATTATATCCACACCCCTGAGGTATGCTTAAATAACATAAGGTCCTTGTGGTATCAATAATTACACTCACCCCCTAAAACATAGTTAGAAGTTCTAATGGGATAATACATTGGATATGTTATTCCAATAGAATTCTAATGGACTATTAGTTTCAGGAAGTGGTGGAGATAACAAAGAGCTATGGGTGATTTAAAAAATGTTGGGGAGCCATGTCACCCCTAACTCTATGTTGTCTCCACCACTAGCTAAAAGTAATAGTCCGTTAGAACTCTATAGGAATAACGTATCCAATGCATTATCTCATTAGAGTTTCTAACTATGTTTCAGGGGGGTGCGTTAATTATCGATACCACATGGACCTTAAAGTTATTTAAGCATACATCTGGGGTATGGGTGTAATTTACCCTTTATTAAACGGTCGGGTAATGAGTTAGCTCACGCCCTAGTTTCTCTATTCGGACATATGGGTGGTGAAGGATCTGTCTTCCCATCTGGTTTAAATAATGTCTTTTAATAAAACCTCTATTTTATCAAAAAAGAAAAAAAAAATTGACACCAAGGATTTTTAGATTTTTTATTTTTTTTAGTTTAGCATTGGAGATGCTCTAACATGCAAAAATAAATCTCATTTAGCTTTTATATTTGATGGCACTCATTTTTGTATGGGATTGTTTTAGAGACCCCTCATATGGTATAACTAACCACCAAGCTAATTACATCATGGTGCATATCCTCTTCATTTTGAAATTAACTTGACAGACCCCCCTCGCTCTCCCTGAAGTACCTAAAATGCCCTTTTAAAATAAGTTTTAAACACTAGCCACTCACAGTCGTCTCTCTATTCCTCTCTCAAATCTCATATTCAAATCTCGCCCCCATAGATCTCCAAGCAGCGAAGTTGCTTCCCGAAGTCATAACTCTCTCTCCGATGGTCGGAATTCGATGGTTTAACTACCGTTGGATTCCTCTCATCGGTCTCTTTACTTTAATGGTGATTTAATTGAGTGGAGCACTCGATATGTTTCTGCAATCGTTTTACAGACGGTGCGTATTTTGACTGTTAGAGTAGGTGACCAACAAGCCAACTTGTGGCTGTGGTCTTTCTCTTTTTCCTTGTAATAAAACAATCGTTTTTCGTTCGTAATAATAAAATATTTCATTTGGCATTCTATATCTCTTATCCCATGCAAGCAGCATAGATATAGTCCTAACGAGTTACTCTATTACTGTGAGTTGGTCTAGTAGAATCGTGAGATAACTCAGCAATGTAATGTAACTGTTAAACCTTGTTCCTAGTCGATGGGTTACGCCAATAATGAGGATACCGGCCTTTCCCTTTTGAGACTAGCACTTAGTGTATGTGTACTGCGTCTCATCAGTCCTCGGTGTTGTGACATCGGCATACTTGAGTGGGTGCTCATACTAGATGAGTTCACTGAACTCCCTCGCCCTAGAAATCTATAAGTGGTTCTCATTCATCGAGTAATAGGTTTCTAAGATATAGTTGTACACCATTAGTCCTTAAGACCCAGACATCACCGTGACTTCACTAGAGGACCGATAGTATCGTGACCTGTCCCTGAGTCCCACAGCGGACCACTCCAAGGGCCAACGTTCGTGCAATCCGAAATCTAGTGTGAAGTATGTGCATTGTAGTAGGGGATTCGAGCGCTTGAGTAGTCATGGATGTCCTGTGTGTTCTAACGGTTTATAATCCAAGGAATCTCTGGCCAAAGTTGATAGTGGGGTGATTAGGGAAATGTGTTTCCCTAAGTCGCACACGAACGGATTTATAATACCTAGAACGTTCGCACGGTCATTGAACTTTATAAGAGGTCTCGGTGAACCAATGCCTCTAGTTCAATCGGGACATGTGCTGCGAAGGGATCGTACTGTACGCTAACTATATCATAAGGTTCTTGCAGGCACTTCACTTGTATCTAGGGAATCATGATGCGTAGTTGCTAGACGCCAATCTTGATTCGTTGGGCACCGATTTGATCGGGGATTAGGTAAAATGAGTTTTACTCTAATCGGGACTCTTGGGAGGAGTTCGTATAAGAACAATGTGTTGTTCGAATCACAAAGAGTTGTGAGCCCACGGCTAGCATACACCTGAACCATTGAGGGTCACACTTCTCGTGTAATACGGATCCTTGATAACAACAAGCATAGATTAATATGTTAATCTTTGAACGATTGGATGTCAATATAATTGAATCCAAGATTCGTAATTGTGGATTACGAATCGGAATGAACGTAGAGAAAGAGAGACATGCGGAATTTAGTGAACTTTCTAAATTGGGAAGTTTCCCGATTTAGCAGGTCCACTGAAGTAGAAGTTTCCATTTTTGGAAATTGGAAATTTCGAAGAGGCACTCGTATCGACGAGGACTTCGAGCTCGTCACAAATATAATTTTGTTATAATTTTGTGAACGATCGTTTGTTAGAAATGAGGCCGACGAGGGAATGGGCTTAATGCATCAGTGGGTCAGGCCCAATGACTTAAGCCTACTAGGGTTGAGAACCCTAGTATAAATAGACCTCAAAAGAGAGTTTGAGGTCAGATTTTAACACACCAAAACCCTAGCCGTCCAGCCCTAGCCGCTCGTCTCTCTCGGCTGCTGCTGCCCCGCCGCGCCACCGCCGATCACCGCCGCTCGTCGCCGGTTTTCCCCTCTCTACTCCTTCGTTTATTCTTTGTTGTTTATCTAACTCGTTTACATCTAGTGTTGTAGTTCGAGTGGGTCAAAATATACGAGGTGAAACCTAATTGGAGGAGAGGAACTTCGCTGCCCCGCCGTCGAAGCCGCACGCGCCGCCGTTACGCAGCACGCGCCGCCGTCCGCCACCTGCTGGACCAGCTTGCTCCAGCTGTGAGTTGCTGCCCAGAGGATTGGTAATTCGCAGCTTGTACGTGTTCGGTTCTAGGTTTCGATTCGTCGAAATCTCACGCTACAAGAGGTAATTAAATCGGAACTTTCGTAAATTTGATTCGAACATGGTTTGTGTGAATTTTTAATTTACAAGCATGAGTAATATGTGATTACGTGTTTCGATTTTGCTATATGATGAACAACATGTTTTATAATTCTTTTCGGTTTTACATGTTTTAATAAAATCGATAATTACCATGTGTATGGCCGAAGCGTTAAGGTACGTTGACTATGTGATTAGTTTATGCATGTAATCGAAACTAGTTCGATCTAAAAATTTTAAATTCCGCTGCGTATACATGCACGATCCCCAACATTGACTACGGTGGGTCTTGTCGGAGGTGTAATTTGTGTTCCGGCAGTTGGAATTTGACGGGCTACCCACTTTTGAATTCCTCTCGTCGAGATCTATATATTGATGGTAATTTCGTTCATTTTTTTTCGTTGTCAGATTTATTTCTATATTTTTTCATTTGTGAGCGCGAAACCTTGGGTGGTTAGCGACGGCTAGGGTTTGGGTAGAAGGGGCTTGGGGTGAGGAGTCAATGGCGGTTGGGTCTAAAATACGTAGCATTCCGCAGCTATGGCCTCTCTCTCTATCTCTCGATCTCTTAGTGTTCGTTGATTTTTGAGTGTTTTAATATTTCTTCATTTTTTGTTAATTTGCACTAAAAAAAAATTTTTGTTTTGATTTTGCTATTACAGCTTAATGAAATCCATTGTTCCTCTCCTTGAAGGCGTCAAAAATTTTGATTGAAGTTACATCTGCTTCATGTTACAGTGTTCAACAGACTGTGTACATTACTATACATTACTGGTTACATATAGTAACATGTATTACATATGCATGTATTTGTGTATTTGCAATTTGTATTTTATTGGTTCTGAGGTGATTTATAATATAAATATTGAAATATGTAAAATTTTGTTGTTGGGTTTTATGAATTTCTATTGTATAAGTCAGTATTCGTGTGTGTACATAATTGATCGACTAAAAATATGGGGTAAAAAAAAAGAACATAACTACGAATGACTATAATTTACTACAATTACATGTAGTTATTTTTAGTACTTTTTTTACAAAAAAAAAAATTAAATTAAAATAAGTTAAATTTTTTTTTTTTAAATTAATAAAAAAAGTTTAATAGAAACTATATATAAATTAAAAAAACATGTTTATAAATTGAGAGAGAGAGAGAGAGAGAGAGAGAGAGAGAGAGAGAGAGAGAGAGAGAGAGAGAGAGAGAGAGAGAGAGAGAGAGAGAGAGAGAGAGAGAGAGAGAGAGAAGCGAAAATGCTAAATGTAGGACAAAAATGCTGAATGCAGTTTGGTAGAAAATTGCATATAAGGTAGTATAGTGTTTTTGCCTCTCCAGAGGGTATGTCAAAGGAAGAATCCGGTTTGAGTTTATCCCTTAATAGCCACTTAGGGGCATAAAAAATTAGCCATTTTTATATATTTTATGTAAAATAATTTTTATATTTGGATATTGTAAATTTGGTTATTTTATGGGGATTATTTGACAAAAACTCCAATCAGACATATGCAGTTACATTAAGCTCAAATTTATTTCCCATTTTTAAGGTAAATTTAACATTCTTTGTATTCATAAAAAATAATTAATTATTACCATTATACCGTTACTTTATTCAAAGTATTTGACGGTTCCAATCAACCCACAAATCTCTCTTCCGCCTTTCTCTTCTCTTCGAAAATTATTTCTCCACTGTAGCAGTACGATAGGAAGATGGTGATTGGGGTTTCAGACACGAGGCATTCGATTCGCATTTCGGTGGACTCGGCGTTATCTATGGCGAGAAGCGAGGCAGTAGTTGGGGTTAGTTCTAGGCGGATGCCGTCGTTTGCTAGCACCCCATAATGGCGGAGGCCTTGCATCGACAATAATTGTAGCGGTCGAAGGAGGAGTCATGGTGGGTGGTGGCGCGGATGATGGGCTGCTCAATCTCGGGGTTGTGAAGGATCCGGCGGGAGAGATTGACCTGCAAGATGTTAATTCTCTTGGGTCATAGTATAATTGTTTGTAATTTCGATCTCCTAATTTTCTGCCCTCTTTATAATAGTAGTTGTACAAAGACATTAGCAGATTTTGCACATTATGCATATTTAAAGGTATTATAGTTGATTTCATAACAATATTAGATTTCTTGCTACACTAATAGCCTACGCAACGTTAGGTAAGTTTTTTAGTTTTGCATTTATATACAAGTTATCAGAAACTAGTATAAGTTTTTGTGTTCGTGTGTCTGTAGTGGATTATTTATGGGTGGTATTTAGGCAGGTATGGTAGGGGATGAGCTCTGTTTTTAGACATTTCGGGGAGGCGTCGGTAGCCATAGGAGATGGAAGACAATCTAGGGTCAAGAATAGTGGATTTCGTTTTTTTTTTTTTTTTTTAGTGGATTACGTTAATTCGTAGTGAATTACGTAGATTCAGTAAGTTTCTAGTGGATTACATTAATATTAATGTGGATTACGTTAATTTTATAGCAATTTTTACTTTAATTTCATAATGGTTTTCGATAAATTATAGTGGTTTTCGATGAGTATGTAGTGGATTTCAATTTTTTTAAACATGAACAATTTTAAAAACTGAAATAAAATAAAAATTATTAAAAATAAGCAATTTTTGTTTACAATCGAAAAAAATCATTAAAAAAATGGAAAAACTAAAACTAAAATGAGGTAAGATGGGGATAAATTAGAGGGATTTGCATATTTACAAAAGGGGCTCTTTGAGAAAACCCCCTCACTATTTTTTTTAATAGAGGGAGGCCCAAAATATTTTAGTCCATTTGAGAAAAGTCCACACCAATTTTCAGCCATTATGCTTTCCAGCTTTACCCCCGCCCGCCACATCATCACTGGGTCACGCGCTCAGCGATTTTTTTTATTTTTATTTTTTTTTTCCGTTTTTTCCGTCTTTTCTGTATCAGTTTCCTTAATCGACTATGAAGCATAGTCGATTAGCCTTAATCGACTATGCTTCATAGTCGATTAAGGAAATTATTTAATTTTTTTGTTTTTGTTTTTAAATTTTTTTTTATATCAGGTATATTAATTGACTATGATGTGAAGCATAGTCGATTAAGAATCTGCTACTAAAAATAACAAATCATAACTGCGAAAAAAATACAAAATCAACTATATATTACAAAAACAAAAAATATACAAATATTATAAATGATTTATACAATTGAAAGCAATAAACAAAAAATCCAAAAAAAATAAAAAAATTGGAGTCGATGAACCTTAATCGACTACCAGAGCATAGTCGATTAGCTTAATCAACTATGAACATGTACATAGTCGATTAAGGTTTCAGCCTGCGCGAAATTCTCTACACGCGCATTCATCCGTTCAATCCACCAAAAAACCCTAAATCTGTCTCCCCATCGTCACCACACCGCCGTCACAACCCACCATCATCACCTTACTTTGATATTATGATGGTTTTTTTTATTACAAATAAATAAATAAAATCACAACTCGCACCACCAACCAAAGCAGAACCACCACCCATCAAAATCCGATTTCGGTGACAAATCGACAATTTATGGCTTTTGTTAAGATCTGCCGACGACGACCCCGACCCCGACTTCGATAGCGACGGCACCGACGACAAGGCTTCAACGGAATTAGCATCGTTGGTTGGTTCTTCATCTTCCGATCAAGAGAGAATAATCTAAAGAATTGAGAGAGAAAAATATAATACGGAGCAAAAAAAAAAACAGAGAATAGACGGGAGAAGAAGAGACGGGAGAGAAGAGAAAATAAGATTAGGATTTGAAAGAGTATAGTAGACAATTAAGGGTAGTTTTGGAATTATGAAAATATTACTTGGGTGGAATATTAGCTAGGGGGTT
Organism: Erythranthe guttata; assembly: GCF_000504015.1. The sequence continues at coordinate 492,386 of NW_012194948.1, forward strand.
TTCTCTAATTATTTTTTGGAGGGGGTGTTTTCTTAACTCATTTACCTAGAAGAGGGGGTTCTTGCTAATTATCCCTTTACAAAAAAGAATAATTGATTTTCCATAATAATATATGGTAACTTTTAGTAATAGTAAATAGAGGCATTTTGGATAATTTGAGTCGAGTGGGTTTATGTCAAATTTCGAATTAAAAATTGAATTTATCACAATAGAGAACTTCAGTGAGGGAGTTTTGTCAAATAGCCCATATTCTATGGCCTCGTATGCATGTTAAATTTACTTTAAATAATTTATTACCCAACTATTTGTAAAGCACAAGTAATGAAAGGAGTACGTACAGACGAAGAGGAAATCCTTGCTATATCTAAAGGTTTGTCAATGATTAGTGCTTATTTTGCACTTCTAAGTTACAATTCATATCATTCTCCTTGTTTAAATTTAATTTTTTTCTCATTGTTTTAAGATAATTTCTCAGTAATTAATACTATTTACAAATTTTGCGAGAACTAAGCAACTAAAGGTAAATCAAGACTATGGCAAGTAAATGGCAAAATTGGTTTTAAAAAAAAGGGGTAGAAGTAGAATTAAAGGTACAACATTAATCATAAAGTTCCAATATTAAAATATGTTAATCACGTTACCAATTTACCATGTACCCATCGGCCATGTAATACACGTCAATTCTACTATATGGTAGATATTGAATCTAAAAATTGCTCCCTCTGTTCCAAATTAACTGTTGCATTGAGAGATTATTGTCCAAATTATCTATTACTTTAGAATTTTAATGATGCATTAATTATTATTTACTCAATTTTTTCCTTATTACTATTCATTAATTGAGAGATAATTTATGAAAATCAATATGATGTACGTAGGATCGATTCAAGAAGAAACCCATAGTAAAATCGTTTCTGAAAGACGTATGGTTTAATGAGTTAATTTTGATTTTATATTAACTATTTTTAAAAAAATTAATGGAATATGCATTGTGAAAGAGACCGGATAACTGTAAGGGCAATGTTGCTATTAAAGCATCTTATCATGCCATAATTATTTTATTGAATCTATCGATGTCTAATTAATAAGTGTGAGTGTATGATAAGCCACGGTAAAATTATTGTTGTGGGTCGATCCGAAAAATATTAGAGTTAATCAAATATTAAATTAAATCCTACTATTTTATTAAGGGGTAATGGCAAATAGGCACATGACAAGGGCACTTAATTAAAATAGGGACATCCAACTTTTTTGTCTTTCAAATAAATCCACCCCATTCAAACTTATTTGCAAATAAGGAAAATCCCTTTATATATACCAAAATTACCCCCAATTCATTGAAACTCAATTCAACTCCAATTTCACGATTTACACCCCAATTTAGCCTAATTTCATCAATTAACCAATTTTAACCCAAATTTCAATTTTGACCCCAATTTTAACCCTAATTCTTATCAATTCCACCAATTGTGCTCTAACTTTCTTAATATTACACATTGACCCCGGATTTAAACAAATATATTACATTAACCCCCAAAATTGTTTTTTTTCAGAAAATATTTTTTTTTCTGAAATATTTTTTTTCCGGCCAGATTCCGGCGTTGACCGCCGGAGACCGCCGGTCTCCGGCGTTGACTTTTTTTTTTTTTTTTTTTTTTCTTAAAAAAAATATTTTAATTAATTTTACTGTCTTGGCTGCTAAATTACTGTCTCCGGCAGCTATTTAACTGTCGGAGACAGTAATTTAACTGTTAATTGACTGTTTTTTTTTTTTTTTTTCTTCAAAATTTTTTTAATTAATATTACTGTATTCGTTGCTAAATTACTGTCTCCAACAGTTATTTAACTGTCGGAGACAGTAATTTAACTGGTAATTGACTTTTTTATTCTTAAAAAAAATATTTTTAATTAATATTACTGTATTCGTTGCTAAATTACTGTCTCCAGCAGTTATTTAACTGTCGGAGACAGTAATTTAACTGTTAATTGACTTTTTTATTCTTAAATTTTTTTTTATTAATATTACTGTATTCGTTGCTAAATTACTGTCTCCAGCAGTTATTTAACTGTCGGAGACAGTAATTTAACTGTTAAACTTTTTTATTCTTAAAAAAAATATTTTTAATTAATATTACTGTATTCGTTGCTAAATTACTGTCTCCAGCAGTTATTTAACTGTCGGAGACGGTAACTTAACTTTTAATTGACTTTTTTTTTTTTTTTTTTTTTCCTTAAAAAAAATTTATTTTAATTAATATTACTGTCTTGGATGTTAAATTACTGTCTCCAACAGTAATTTAACTGTCTTAGACAATAATATTAATAATATTACTGTTCGGAAAAATAATATTCATAATATTACTGTCCCAAACAGTAATATTACTGTCTGAGACAGTAATTTAGTAGTCAAGACAGTAATATTAATTAAAATATTTTTTTTCTAAGAAAAAACAATTCAAAAAAAAAAAAAAAGTCAACGCCGGAGACCGGCGGTCAACGCCGGAATCTGGCCGGAAAAAAAAACATTTCAGAAAAAAAATTATTTTCTGAAAAAAAAAAGTTTTGGGGGTTAATGTGATATATTTGTTTAAATCCGGGGTCAATGTGTAATATTAAGGAAGTTAGAGCATAATGGGTGGAATTGTTAAGAATTATATTATTGAGGGTATTTTAGACTAAAGACATGGGGATGGGCTTAATTGAGAGACTGTTTTTTTTGTGGACTAAAATGCATTTAAGTCCCATGTGATGGGCCTTTTTGCCATTTGCCCTTTTATTAATCTTGATGAATCTCCCCCAACGACCAAACGGGGCCTAAAAATCTACAAAATTCAAACGGACATTTTCATATATAATTTACCTTAGATCGTTTGACGAATCGAATTTAAGAAAATCTTACTCCTTTTAAATACTGTGAAAGTGTTTTGAAATTATGAATGGTAGATCTGTTTTACTTTAGTTATGTTTAAAAATGTACTGCAAATGGAAGAGTATGTACTAAAAAACAAAGTAAGAACAAACATATACAACTTTACTATATACAATCTTAGAAAACAACAATAAACATTGTGCACAAAACTTCAAGTGCTAACAACTCTAGCACTAAACAACAAGTCATAACAAAATAGATCAAATAATAATATTAAACATTATTTTGAACCGAAAAAAAATTATGAATATGAACGCATTATCAACAAGTAATAACAAGAAACATATATAATTGTACTATATAGCAATTTTAGAATGCAACACAAAAATATTTTGTCATGATGTCAAGTGCTAGCAACTAGCTCTTTTTAAACAATGTTAGCACAATGTAACAAGTAATAATATAATATATAACAATCTTAAAAACCAACAATAAACATTATGCAAGAACTTCAACTGCTAACATTTAACACTAAACATTAATAATTTATAACAAAAGGATCAAATGGTAATATTAAATAGTTTTCGAACAACAAAAAATGATGAACGTGAATGCATTACACAATTGTACTATGTAGCAATCCTAGAAAGCAATAATAATATTGTGTAATGACTTTATCAAGTGCTAACAACTAGCTCTGTTTTAACAGTGTTTGCACAGTGCAATGCATATATAATAAGTTTAGACAAAAATCATACATATTATGCAAATGTTTGCTATCACAAGCTAAGTATGTATATATAATCTATTGTTGACTTTTCTTGTCAACAATGTTTAACACAAAGTTCATTGCTACTCATGTTTTTAGTGGTTAAAACTTACAATTGTTATCTATAGTTAGATCAACATGAATATGAGTGCATTGCACTAACAATAACATAAAACTACATTGCAAAACAACATGTAGTCATGTACTAGTAGTTGTAGGTTTTCGATTACATAGCAATATTGATAATTGATTTATTATGCTCAACACAATCACTATGATAAAATGTGCGGTATATTCCAATCCAGGGCCCGCCTTGAGCATTTGCCACACAAGCAATTGCTTTGAGCCCTCACCTCTTAAGGGGCCTCCAAAATAAAATTAAAAAAAAAATATACATATGTGTGTTTTTGTATATTAGCCTTTGTATATTTTAGCAATTTAAAAATGGACTTTGTGTAAATCATGAATGTATAAGTTGGGTCACATATTAGCGTTTTTATTCAATTTAATTGTGCCTTATGTCTATTTTCAATGGGGGTTTAAATTAATTGCACATTTTTTTTTTATCAAATTTAAATATTTTTTTTATGGGAATGACTATAACAAATCCCAATTTTTTCTCACTTCAATACCAAAAAAATAAAAATTGAATAATAAATAAGTAATGACATAAATACCCTTAATGAAAATAAATATCATACAAATATTAAAAATCTCATTTTTCTTTCTTCAATACAAACACACAAAATCCCTCAAACCCATCTTCTTCTTCACAAATCCCTCAACCTCTTCATTCTTCTTCCTCACAACAAACCCTTCTAAAAACTCTCAAAACTAAAGAAATTAAAACCTCACAAAACTTATAAAATGGAGGTATAAGACAATAATATGGTAGTATATATGGAAGGAGAACACATTAAGGTAAGTATCGATGTCTTTTTTGAGCTTCTAAGTCGATTTTGAAGTTCTTTTTTTTTTTAAACCCGCCGGCAATTTTCGACACATACAGGTCGATTTTTTGGTCAATTTTCGACACCAACGTGTCGAAAATATTTTTCTCATACACGTCTAATTTGGCTAATGTTGTGGTGTAACCTGATTGTCATTGCTCCAAATGGCGGTGCTTGTAGCTAGAGATAGGATACTAGTCGGAAATCCCGATTTGTTCGAACGGAGATTCGATAGGGAAAGATCATAAGACGCCGTGTGGAGAGAAGAATTACGAGAGTTTGGACAGTGT
>NW_012194948.1:497363-569014 GCF_000504015.1 Erythranthe guttata
AGAGATATGTATAGATATATGTATGCTCGATGTGCTATGTGTATTTGCTATTACTTCAAGATTCTCATTGAGTCCTCAAAGACTCATATAGCTGTTGTATGTTTGTAGGTATACCCGATTTAGGGCCCGAGGAGTGAAGTTGTGGATCGAGCTCGAGTATCGGAAGGAGATCGTTATGGAGGGGTTGTGGATAGTGTTGGCTCTTAATCTAGTTATGTGGTTTTATTCGTATAATATGCTTATCAATACGTTTGATACGGTTTTAGCTATTTTCTACCGTTCTCTTCCTCCGATCGGTCCAAATTCATTATTAGACGATATCTGCTAATAGTAATTAGGATTACCCTATTTTGGATAATTCATCGGTCATCCGTAGCCTTTTGTAAGCGAAATTATATTTTCACTATTTTTACCAACAGTGTTTTTTCGACACATACCTGTCGAAATTGAGAGAAATTTCGACAGGTATGAGTCGAAATTTTTTTTTTTTTTTTTTATATTTTTCGACACGTTGGTGTCGAAAATTGACCAAAAAATCGACCTGTATGTGTCGAAAATTGCCGGCGGGTTTCAAAAAAAAAAACTTCAAAATCGACTTTGAAGCTAAAAAAAAAAAACATGGATACATACCTTAATGGGTTGTCTTTCCATACATACTTCCATATTATTGTCTTATAACTCTATTTTATAAGTTTTGTGAGATTTTGATTTTTTGAATTTGGAGATGTTTTGGAGGATTTAAGAAGATGAAGAAGATATGGTTTAAGGGATTTGAGTTTGGGGAGAAGAAGAGAGGATTTGTTTTTCTTTTTTTTCTTTGGTATTGAAGTGAGAAATAAAAAAATTGTTTGTATAAATTGTATTTTGGTTGATGAAGGGCGTTTTTGTACTTTGCTAACAATTTTTTTTTATTTATGGTTTTAAACTAAGAAAAAGTTGTAAAAACTTCTATAAAAAATGGTTTTAAACTTGGAGGTACTGAAGTGAGAAAAATTGGGATTTGTTTTAGTTGCCCCCTTTTTTTATTAGGGTTTTTTGTGCATCCATTATCATACAAGATTGAAAAATGCCATCGGCATATCACTATTTACTACTTTAATACCTATTATTATCGAGTAAAAAAGAAGAGAAAAAAATAATTCGTCTTTTTTGTAGTATCCTCTGACAATTAAAAAAAATGTTTAATTGGTATCTTTTATTGTAGATTTATGCGTTTTTATTCTTCATGCAACTAAATATTCATTTTTTTTTACTAAGTTAAATAATGTTGAATCATAAGAGCATCTCCCACTTATCACCAAATCTCATATTTATCACATAATTTAGGTGTTTTTAGTCTCCCAACCTAAATCTTTAATTACCATTACACCTAAAATTATAGTTATTTAGTTTAGTCTCCCACCCTTGTCAAACTTTATATCACTATATCCCTAAATCCTACATTTTTTACCAAATTTTTTGGTGAAGAAATTTTTATCTCACACCCTTCCACTATTTTACAATTTTTTCCACCAAATCCTATTTTTTCTATCAAATATAGAAGTGAAAATATGATTTGGTGTAATTAACACCACTCTATAATTAGCATATAAAATTATGGGGTTTTTGTGCATAAGTCCCCAACCAAGCATCTTTATTATTCTACGTTTAGGGGCTATATCTCTTTCACCAATAAGCGCATCCCTTTAATATTTATTATAAATAAAGGAAACATTCATGTATATGCCAATATTACCCCCAACTCTTTATACCCAATTCGTAATTGTAACCCTAATTTAATCAATTTTGTCCACAAAAATCCAATTTTGACCACATCAACCAAGTTTGACCACATCAACCAATTTTCCAATTTTGACTTTTTTTTTCAAAATCTTTTTTTTCCAATTTTCTTTTTTGCTGCCGGTCTCCGGCGTTGATTTTTTTTTTATTTTCTTCCGGATTTTTTCGCCGGTTTCCGACGTTGACTTTTTTTTAGAGTTTTTTTGCTGTCACTGACAGTAAATTAACATAATTATACTATCAATGACAGTTAATTAACGTAATTGTACTGCCGTTGACAATACATTTATGTAATTGTTCTGTCGTTGAAAGTAAATTAACGTAATATATATATATATATATATATATATATATATATATATATATATTTTTTTTTTGTTGACAAGTCAACGAAATTATATTACTGTCGTTGACAGTAAAATAACTGTAAACACAATAATATTACTGTCAACAACATCAATATTATAAATTTTTTGGTTTTTTGTTTTGTTTGAGTTATTCACGGAGTAACATAATAATATTACTGTATATTATTGTAATATTACTGTAAACACAATAATATTACTGTGGTTGACGGTAATATTATTGTTGTTATAGTAATATTGTTGTCAGCCACATCAGTATTATTATTTTATTTGGATTTTTTTGTTTGTTTGAGTTATTCACGGAGTAACGTAATAATATTACTGTCTATTATAATATTACTGCTGTTATAGTAATATTACTGTCACTCACAATAATATTCATTCTTTTGGCTTTTTATTATGTTTACATTTGTTGAACGGTCAACATAGTAATATTACTCTATTATACAATAATAATGAGTTTTGTTGTGTTAATATTACTGTGCTAGAGATTAATATAGCAATATTACTGTATTAAACTGTAGTTTAGTTAATTTTAATGTGTTTAACAGTAATATAGTTAATATTACTGTCAATCACAGCAATATTGTTGTTTAAACGAAAAAAAAAAGTTACAGAAAGGAAGAAAAATAAATCAAAAAAGTCAATGCCGGAAACCGGCGAAAAAATCCGGAAGAAAAAAAAAATTGAAAAGTCAACGCCAGGATCCGGCGGTTAAAAAAAAAATTGGGTCAAAATTGAATAATTTGTGAAATTGGGGGTCAAATTGAGGTTAAATAAAGTTAAGGATGAAATTGGAGCATATTAAAGTATGAGGGGTTATTTTATCCCTTTACAAAAATCTGGACCATGTGTGGACTTATTGGTAAATGAGTTTTTGTCTGCATCTCTTTATGAATAAGTACCCAGTGACGGGCTTATTTGTAATGACCCCTAAAATTATTATATTAACTAATTTCATGTGATTACCAATGAAATAATTTTTTTTGCCAAAAAAATATATTGTAATGTTTTTATGATTAATTTATGTTGTAACGTTTTTAGGTAATAATTTATGAAATTATTGTTTACGTGTGGTTTTATTATATGTATAAGGCCAAATTACGGGCACTCCCCTGAGGTATGGCCAAATTACGAAAAATCCCTCTTGTTTGGGTAATTACAACCACCCCCTTCTTTTAAATACTTTTACATAAAATTAATGTAATTCGGTTATTTACCGAACACAAATCGTATATTCAGTTCGGTAAACGGTATGAAATGTTGGCGTACCGAAATTTCGGTTTGGTTTTACCGATTTAACATCCCTAAATTTACCTCTGGAGGGGTATTTTCATAAGATAATACATAGTTGAGGGGGTTAACTGTAATTACCCAGACAGGAGGGGGTGTTCGTAATTTGACCATAACTCAGGGGGAGGGCCGTAATTTGCCCTATGTATAATAATCTAAGTCGATTTTCATTCATGTTTCAATAATTTTTTTATATTTATCATAATTTTTAAATTATATACTTAATAAAATCATTGGTTAAGATTAAATTCATAATCAATATTTTGGTAATAAAATAGACTAATTTTGCAATTAACTTTAAACTTATAATTTTGTGATATATTTGGTGAAATGATATGGGAGACCAAACCAAATCGCATTATCTATAAATGGCAAAATGGTGAAATATTAATATTTTATTATTTGGTGTAAAATTTGATGAAACCAAATATACTATTTTATCACTAAAAATCGAGAAATTATAGAGTTGTGTGCTACGAGTGGGGATAACACCATTATTTCACCACAGAAAATAGAATTTGGTGAAAAAATTGTGTTAAGGGTGGGAGATGCTCTAAAGCAACCAATTTTTTAAAGTACCGGTTTTACTAACATCTTGTTGATCGCCAATCTAATTAACTTGCATCATACATTAAAAAACAGCGTTATCATAATTTTGAATACTCAAAAATAAAATAAAAATCAGATTCAAACTAATTGAGATTTGAATATTATAAGAAATGAATCATACTCGTGTTCTTTCATTTCAGACCAACATGATGTACCATAGGATCGATTCGAGAAGAAACCCATAATAGAATCGTTTCTGGAAGAACTAGGATTCAACGTGTTTTAGTATTTTTGGCGTAAATTTATTAAATCATTGGAAATAAATTTAAAACTTTGCTCGTGGCCATTGGAGTTCCACTCAATTTTATCCAATTTAAGCAATAGTCCCATTTTATAGTAAAACATTGGTATAACTGCCCAACAACTGCCCAACAAGGATGGTCTAGTTGGTGGAGTAGGAGAATGAGATGTCAAATGACTCTCATTCAAAATCAATATTGTCAAATAATTCAAAATTGAGAGGTTCTCACACGTGATTTATGTCTAGTTTATTTTACATCTCTCGTCTCGTCTCGTCTCGTCTAGTTTGCAGGCTGTTGCACAGGAGTGGACCCACTGCATCTATGTAAGTGCTACTTCTTAGTGAAAGCCAGGTATTATAGGAAGGTTTTTAAAAGTTTGGTGGCCAAAATCGATATGGACTAAATTACAGGGACCAAAACGAATAAGGTACCAGAGTTGAAGGTGCAAAATTGAAACAATTTCAATCTTTAAAAAGAAATACTTCGGATAAGGCTACCACTCTGTATTGCTCTAAAAATCATATTATCTGAATTACTGCATCACTCCATGAATTTCTATCCTCTCTGAAATCACATATTGAAGAAGCTAACATACCTTCAACCATGGCCTCCAGCTTTCTTCACCAGGTACCCTCGTTTTTCTCCTCTTTGTTCATCCATTTTGTATTCTGGATTGTAGATAACACTATTCAGTATTAATTTCCTTCATGTTTTGTAATTCTTACAGGCCTTGTTCATGGTTCCTAGAAGTACGTTCGAGTGCCGGTCGAATAACCTGGCGTTTTCGGCAGCGGTGTCACGGCGGCGCCCCTGCCCCGGAGGATTGGTGTCTAGGGTTCCGACGAGTTCTTATGGCTTCAGTTTATCAGAAAGGGGTAAAAATTGGTCTTTCGTTGTGAAGGCTGAAGAAGAATCAAATGCTGAAGTGGAAGTGGAAATTGAAGAAGGCGGTGATAATGTGGAAGCTGAAGAGGCTGAAGTTTTGCCACGTGCACCACCCAGAACCAAGCTTGGAGATATTATGGGGGTAATCTTTCTCATTTTCCATTCATTTGATATCAACTGTTGGAAATTAAATTCCATTTCCTCTAAATTTTGTCAGTGGTGAATTTCTTGGCTGGCATCCTATTTCTTGAATGAATAATTTATGAGTGCTAAATGGACTTGAAATTCTGTTTTCAACCAGTAGTAGATATGGTGATATCTGTATAAAAGAATTGAGTATGGAATTGCATCTAGAATGGATCGGCATGCCGTGTTCAATATTGTATGTGCGTCGGAGTTGTTATTATTATCAATTTCCCAATTAGCACGAAACGTTTCTGGCTTATTCGGCTTCTATATAAGTGGATGAACTTCGGAATAAACCTTGAAGCACGCTCATACCTCATTCTTGTCAGTTCAACTGAGAAAATAAATAGTGATATGTTTCGAATTTCTGAAGATAAAGGAGATATGAATTTTGTCTGAAAGAATGGGATCGGCATGTGGTGTTTAGTATGTCACGTGGATTACGAATAACAAAAGTAACCTAGTTGATTACTCTTTTAGCTATGTCAGATAGGAAGTAATGAAGAACTCTGGTGGAATATACAAAATGCTTTTGATGAAGTACTCAAGCACAAAATGTACCACAATCACAATCTTATGTAAAACTTCAGTAAATTTTATGTAACAGCTGTTGAGTTTATGTTTCAATTCATTCATTAGCTTCTTAAATCGTCTTATTAACTGAAGTTATAGTGAAGTTCATTTAAGTTAATATAATATTGAACTAACTATGAAGTATGAACTATGACTAGGTGAAGAGTTAACTGACCTTTTTAATCTCAATTATGATCCAACGTGTCAAAAATTCATATTTTATGCATTTCGGTTATCAACGTTTGGGATTTAATAAGCATTGTGTTAACAATTGTCTAATATTAGGAAATAACTTTCGTTGCTTTACATTTAAATCAGTAAACTGTCCTGCTCGTTTTAGTACGGAATCTAATTCCTTTATCCAGTCTTTCATCTATTATATAGGCTTTTTGTTATCTCCGAGTTCTTGGAAATAGAATAGAATTGAATTGTTTATTGTTGTCTAAGGTTTCCACTTTTGCGGTTGTCATAAAACAGATATTGAACAAAAGAGCAATTGAAGCATCAGATAAGACAAGGCCTACTCCAGATCTTCGTACAGGGGATGTTGTGGAAATCAAACTGGTAACACTTCATGTATTTTCGATTTATATAGGTTCTAATGATATTTACCAAATTATCGAAACTGTGTAATATTTAAATTTGGGAATTCTTATTTTATTTACAGGAAGTTCCAGAGAATAAGCGCAGGTTGTCTGTGTATAAAGGTATAGTTATATCAAAGCAAAATGCTGGCATCCACACAACAATCCGGATTCGACGTGTCATTGCTGGTGTTGGAGTTGAAATTGTGTTCCCTGTGTAAGTATTCACTCTTAAGAAGACAGTCTCAAAGGGTCATTTCACATTTTTAACAACATGTGGTCATCATGCGTCTTTTAATTTCCCGTTTACCATTTTTGCTTTTGTATCTGCTAAATAAAAGAGTCAATTGCATAACACATGACAAATAACCATAGACTTTCAATCTTTTCATCTTTTCGATTACAAATTCTAGGAGTAATTTGATTTAACAAATACATATCCCTAGCAGTAGTGGCGTGGATAAGCAAATTGCAGTGTGGCTTTATATTATTGTATTGCACTACCAAAGAACTCTTTGAAGTGAAATCTGTGCTGCCATTTTCTCATTTTCATAGTGATTTATCATAAATAATTGCGAATCCAATTGTTGACAAGACCAACTTGTAACAGGTGCATTTGAATGGTCTTATCGAAAATAACTGCCTGTTTTTAGACTATACTGAAGCACTTTGTTAGGATAGGCTATTCTTATAACAGTCATTTTCCATCGGATTATTCTTATCGTAAACATTTGTAATTTCTATATTATATCTTTTTTTTTTGATGAGTAATTTCTATATTATATCAAGATCATGGATACTGAACTTGATTATCTTGTGTCCTTTTTATGCAGATATTCACCAAATATTAAAGAGATAAGAGTACTGAGCCACCGGAAAGTCCGAAGAGCAAGGTTATACTATTTGCGAGATAAGCTTCCAAGGCTTTCCACTTTCAAGTGAAAGAGTATTGCAATCCACAATCTCTTTTTTTTTTTTACCTCTCCGGGGCTGATATCTTGTTGTTGTGGCTGACCTTAGATCTGAGTTTTACGGAAATTCCATGTTTTGTTATTTAGTTGTAACTACTCGAATTACCATTTTTTGTTTGTTTCTCGTTATTTGGATTTTACTTATAGCTTCTAAGCCTCAGCCATTGCTATTCTGCTTCGTCTTGGTTATATTGATATCTGAATGTCTTAAGCTCCTATTTGCTCAAGTGAAAAATGGGAAACCGCAGTTATGGGAAATGAAGGTGGATGGATTTTATCTTTTTTTCGTGAAATTAATTAAACTGCGTGATCTCAACTCTTAGGGTGCATTGGGATCGAAGAATTTGAAATGAAATGATTTCAAATGGGAAATATTTAAAATGAATTTGTTGTTATGAAGGTAGAATAACCTTAGTTATAAACATATCTTTAAAAGTAGAAGCATAAAATATAGTCTACATCGATAAAGAAATTTGTTTGGTTTAGAATTGTAAAGCTTGCAAGACTGGTCAATCAAGCCTAAACTGAAAATGGTTACAAGCATACAGTTGATTAGGGCCGGGACTGGGTTGATTTTTACCCAGCAGTCATTCATTACTGATCATATTTTTAGGCGGATAATAAATTTTTAACCGATTCATTGGATCTGATCTGAAATTTCGACCAACCCATCTGTAATGGATTGGTTGATGGTTTCTAATATTATCAAAAAGTCGGTTGATCGATAATTACCAGTCAACCAACTATAGTAGTAAAATTTTATTAAAAAATTTAAAATGATGGGCGTTTTTTTCTCTTATAAGTGAGTATTGAAATTACCAAAATAATTAGCATTTTAAATTAAATAAAAAAAATGAATGAGGAAAAAATGTTGACATAAATCTTCCACTATAATTTTGGAATTATATTTTTTCGTCGAATTGCTATTAACTATTTTGAACTGATAAACGATCATGGTGAGTGGCACTAGGCATAATGTGTAGCGGGCATAACCATCAACCGACACATATCACAACCAAATATTTGATTGTCAACCATCAACCGACCCACAAAGGTTGGATCGATGTTTCCAAATTTGAGCGAATTTGGTTTGTCAGATGAGTCGGTTTTTAGGTTGGTGATCGACCGACCCAACCCAGTCACAACCCTACATTTGATAATGAAAGCATAAAATATGATCTACATTGATAAAGAGCTATGATCTTAGGCAGTGTTAGGAAACTTATTTTGATTTCATTTTGCAAAAATAAGTTTTGGGGGAAAAATTTGAGAATAAAAGTAATGTTTGTTTATATTTTAGAAGGGGAAAAAATAAATTGCAGTAGTCAAATCATGTTTAAAGATGTTAGATAAATGTACATTAGAAGAAAATTTTGAAAGGAGAGAAAAAAAAATTAATGATTATTTGTTTATTAGTGAAGACATTTTTTTACCAGTCACATCATATCTAAAAGAGAGAGAAACTTTTGAAATTGCTTTGCGAAAATGAATTCAAAAGTTTAACAATTACAATTTTATTTTGGAGAATTAATAAAAACAAAATAAAAATGCTTCTTATTAAAGCTTCTAACAGTGATCTATCAAGCCTACATTAAAAATGAAAGCATAAAATATATCCCCCATTGATAAAAATAAAATAAGAATTGTTTTTCATTTGGTGTTCTCAAAATTTTTAGAGGAATTAGATAGGAATACCCTTTTTTCTTCTCTCTATATGGAGAAATTATATTTTTCGTCCTCAAACTTTATTCACTTTTTCAATACTGTTCCTAAATATTTTTGAGTTACAATAGTTGTCTCTGATGATGTCATTTTGTTTCAATTTTCGTCCTACCATTAGATTTGTTGCTAGTTTGGATGGAAGTATGACGTGTACCTACTTATATGACCAACTAATACACATGGTCAATTGTTTTCTTGAAAATGTAATGAATTGGAAATTTGTAGGTAGTAGGCGCAACATACTCATTTTTCCACACCGTCACACCTCTTTGTTTTCTCCATTTCTACACAATGAATTATGTTCATGAAGGTTGGTTATGTGTGTGTGGTCTCAATATTTGGATTTATGATGAATTAAGGAAGGTGATATTCGCGGTAGCAAAATTACGACTGAGGGTTTAAAAAATCCACTCTCTACTTATGTTTCTCTCTCTACAATTTTATTTTAAATAGCTTTTATATTAGAAATCGTTCCAAAACCCATGTTATTGTAGCGATTTGCAAAGAAAAATGAGTGCGTCGAATGAGGATCGAGATACGGAACCCAATGAGGTAAAATTTGTTCGTTTTTGTTCTTTAAATCGCGAAAACGCGACTCACGACCAATTTGGACGCCGAAAAATACATTTCACGACCAAACTGGGTGCAACAAAGCTCGATTCACGCCCGGTTTGGGCGCGGAAAAGTACTTCCCGCGCCCGGTTTGGGCGCCCAACACAACTTTCCGCGCCCGGTTTGGGCGCGAGTGCTGACTGTGTTTTAATAAAAAAAAAATATTTGTGCTACAACAAGGACTCAAATATTTTTATAATTATTATTTGTTATATTAATTTTCTAATTAGAATTTTTTTACTATTCAGACCAATCAGTGAATAATTTTTTCAACACCAGTCTTTTATTTATCTAATTATGTTTACATGTTTTATTTTCTTTAGATGTTTTATTTATTAATTGTTTTATTTTTTAGCGACCAATTTTATTTTATTTAAATTTAGTGTATATAATCTTCTGCTGAATGAATTTTTATTATTAAATTTATATAAATACTGTAGTTTAAATCTTATATATAAAAGGAAGATATTTTGACCTGTAACCTTAGACCTAAACCTAGGGACATTTTGGTCATTTTCTATTTTAATAGTTTTTTTTAGATTTTATTTTGCCGGTCCATACAGTTCAAATAATGAAAAAAAAGTAACAACAAAAAACTTATTAAACCTCAAAATCGCACGTTTTTCTGTTTTCTTTAATTTCTTTCCAACTATTCTTTCCACTTCCCATGGAAGTTACTCCTTTCTATTTTCTTTTTTCATTTTTTTATGGCGGTTTTTCTTTTCTGAAATAACTGCTCCTCTTTTCTCTCATAGTGGAAGATGGGGACGGACGTGGTGGAAACCTCCATTTGTAGAACTATAATATCTCTCTTATTCCCATCACAGAACTTCATACTAGCACATAAAATTAAGGTTCACAAAATCTCCTTCAAATCCAAAATCATTCATTCTCTTCTTTCTACTTCCATATCAATCATTATTTAATCATCAACCTCCATGATCATATACAAATTGCACACATGTTTACCAAAGCTCAATAAAAAACTTCATCTCTCCCCATTTTACGGTCGCATATGTAACGGATATGGATGGTGGAAGATGAGTTTTTAACAGGTTCGGACCATCGTCTTGGAGTGATAGTGGCGACAATACTTAGCAGCAGAGGGTGTGTTTTCATAGGAGACTGTAATTCGGCCTTGAAACGAATAGCCCTTAAAGAGTTGGCTTTGTTGGGTGTAGTTCGATTCAACTTACATCCCTTGAGAAGAATGGTGCTCCTATCATATTCCGACTTGCGTTAGTTTTACCATTCATTTCTTTGAATCATAATTCTAAAATTTGTTAGATTAGTGAGGTGTTTTTATGACGGTTTACCATGGATCGAAAATGAGGTTATAAGATCGCTTTCATATCCTTCAATTATTTATTTATAATTTTTTTTCATGAGATCTAGGAAACGAGTGATGGATTAAGAGGTGTGGCTCGATCCATCATTTTTATTTTAAAATATTGGAGAACATATTCTTTGTTTCCAAAGTCTGGCCACAGAACATGAGTACCAAAAGTTGCATAACTGACATTACAATTTAACCTCCAGAGTTGCTATACGTGGGACAAAATACCATATACAATAATTTACGATCAAGCTAAATGATTTCCAGGGAGGCTATGAGGATTCCATATTGATTTATTATGGATTAGAAAAGATGCTCAACATTTAATTTTCCTCTACATCTACTTATTGAAGCAATATAGTTCTATTTTGTTGTTCCAGGTAGACAAGTGATGCAAATCCGAGAAAAGATGCAGTGAAAATGATGATAGTATCATTAGATAACACACATAAAAGTAAAAAAGAGAAAATAAAAAGGGAGTTTCTCCTAAATCTCCGAAGGTGGACTAGTACGGTGCGAGATGTGTTTGTGCAGTGTGTGAGTTCCTTTGGCTTGAAAGGTAATTTTATGGATTTTCATTATGTTGTTTAATTGTTAGTATTATTTTTACTCTTCTTTCTTCAGATTTATTTTTACATATTTTTTTTCTACCATAGAAACGTGGGTCGAGAAAGGCATTCAAAATTTTACCTTGAAGGGAAATCATAAATTAGTGAGCTTGAAAAGTAATCGGCAGATTGAAAGTTAAAATTTGATTGAGAAGGAATATATTTATTAAAAATGGAAAAAACAATTCAATTTCCATAATGTTTACAACATCTTTTTATTTTTCATTTTCTGGAAAAGTAGGATTCAAAGTTTGTTGTTGGATTGATTCTGCAGTTCTGGGAGGGAAGCATACTGGGAAGACGGGGCTGTAAACTTTGCAAATCTACCCTCAACACACGAAACACCAAATGCCTCAACTGAAATTTCCATCAAGACCGTCCCCTCCACTTGAAAGGTATGATCTCTTATTTTTTCGAATTGAATTTGCAGATAGAGATATAGAGGTTTTGGATCGATGTTTGGATTTGTGGTTGATAAAGTTGAGACTCTGAGCAGAAAATATTGAGAACTAAAATCTTGAAAGTAAGGCAACAACAATAGAGTACATTGCATCATCTCGCTGCCCATTAAAAAGGTAAGCCATATGGTAGAATAAAAAGAGAGCATCATCTATATACATTAATTTTTGTAATCATTTTTTTTCACGCCTTTATGTTGTTTTTGTAATCTGAGGTTGAGAAAGTGAATAAGGAAATCATTTTGTGCGAATATGAGGTTGAGGCAGTGAAGAAGGAAAGCAAAATGATCGGTTATTCCTATTACATTACTTTTTCTTCCATGTCACATAAATTAGAACTTCGGCTACGTCAATGAAGCTTCTGATTTATTTGTCTCAACAATTAAAAAAGGCAATGAGCGAAGACTTGAATATTATGCTTTTAACAATCATATCAAAAGGCCAGCTTTTAATAATTGCAGCGGTTTATTTCCTATATAAATATTTTCCGTTATTCAGTGTCCTTATATTTGTTTGCATCTTCCTTCTAGCTTCTCCTTTCACTTAGAAATTGCCCCCCCCCCTCTCTCTCTCTCTCTCTCTCTCTCTCTCTCAAGTTGAACTATATATGCATTATTATTATTTTTTATTTTTTAGTTTTTGTGCTTTTGCTTTTCTATTAACAAAAAAAAAAAAAAAAAAAACATGTAGGTTCTGCTTATGAATGAACTTTTTAGTTGAAAACAACAATAGAGAAGATGGTGTACTTTGTTACCTAAGGCCGAGAAGAAGCTTCACAAGGATGGCAGTCGGAGAAAAGAAGAATAAGGACAGCGTAGAAACCTACAAAATCTACATTTTCATTATGCTCAAACTTTATCGATTGAATGAAATTCAATTCTTTGAATTGGAACAATTAAAAAAAGTGATTTCCTCATTTGTTGTGGTGATTGGTCTTGGAGGAGTTGGGAGTTATACTGTAGGCTTTTGAGGTTGGTTGTAGGCAAACTATAAAAAATACAAACTTTTTTTTTATTCGTCTCATATGTGATCGTTTTGAATATAAGTTAAAACTATTTACGGAAGAGATTTTGGGATCGGTTGTAGGCCAACTATAAAAAATATATACATAGTATTTTTTTTATTCATGTGCTTTCGTTTTGAATGTACTTTAAAGTTATTTATGTAAGATATGAAAGAATATGCAAAACAAAAATTGATTTTATGATATGAAAGAATATGCATATAAATTTAGATTTTATTGGCTAAATATATATTTAGATTTTTAACTTCTTATGCACATTTAGCTCTATGCTTTACTTTTATGTTAGTTTTTAGTTATGTAGTCTAAATGCACTTTTATTTTTTGCAGTAGTTACAACACTTGCTCCTAATATTTTCTTCAAATAAATACTTATGTTTTAGATCATAATTTTAAATCACTATTTTCCTCATTTTTGAATGTCACCGTGTGCGAACGTCTCCCCGTGCATCGCACGGGTACGATTACTAGTATCACTAATAATAAAGTTTATTATGATAGAGTAATATATTTTCTATCTTTGTCCAATATTAAAAAAAAAAAAAATTCCACTTTTATAATGCTTTCAGCTTTCCCGTGCATTCCATGTACCAGTAAATTATCAACAGACATTATTTAATTGATAAATAAAAAAGTAAATACACTGTCAAAAAAAAAAAAAAAAGGTTTTTGGCACTTTGCACCCTTGAATTACACCATTTTGGCACTTTGCATCCTTAAATTACAAAATTGGCAGATTGCACCCTTTAAATAAAATTTGTTTGGCACTTTGCACCCCAAATCACTTTTGGCTTAGAAAAATTACCTGCAACTTGTTGAAAAACTGAAAGATGGGCAAATTCGCAAATTTCTTATTATCTATCATCTTCCCGCAGTTCTTAATCATCGTTCCACAATTTTTATATTTCGTCATATTAATCAAAAAATCCTAAATTCTTCTTAGCCATTTCTATTTGCCATAATATGTAAATTCTTAACTAAAACTCAAGAATGGTCGGAATATATATGGACAAGAGTCCGATAACACACCTTCAGAAAATCAAGTTTTATTACATGGTAACACTATTTTTTTTTTTTAATAATTTTGCAGATCCAAACTATTCAATGGAAGCACAAAAATCCTTCAATCATGAAACTAATAGGCACCACATTTCTACCACCAAATAAACCTCTCAGTAGCCTTATTTTGTCATTTTACTATTCAAAAAAAAGAAATTTGAGGGCTCGGCCTAAAATTTCCAGTTACATTATTTTTCATACTCAAAAGAAAAAAAAAATGATTTACTATTATTGTTAGTGTTTATACCGATTTACCATTGAAAGAAATGGCTAAAAATATTTAGGATTTTTTTATTGAAGGGACGAAAGTGAAAAATGGTGGAACGATGATTAAGAATTGAAGGAAGAGGATAGATAATAAGAAAATTATGAATTTGCCCATCTTCCAGGTTTCCCAGCAAGTTGCAGGTAAGTTTTCTAAGCCAAAAGTGATATGGGGTGCAAAGTTCCAAACAATTTATGTTTAAAGGGTGCAATCTGCCAATTTTGCAATTTAAGGATGCAAAGTGCCAAAATGGTGTAATTTAAGGATGCAAAGTGCAAGAAACCAAAAAAAAAAAAGTAAATACATTTAATGAGTTTTAATTATAAAGAATTAGTAGTATGTTTTAGAAATATCTCCAAGTCTGGGGGTCTCCAATGAATAAAGTAACTGTCGGGCCGTATGCGCAGAGTCAAAATGTGCATGCCTTCGCCACGTGTCCCTCCACCCTCACGCATTCTTCTCTCTTCTCCCGCCAACCTCGCTCTCCCCATTTCCCTTCCCCTCTCTCTCTCTCTCTCTCTCTCTCTCTAACATGCCGTACACACCTCCCATCCCATTCATACACAAAATTGAAAAAAAAAAAAAGCAAAATAAAAAATCAGGATGAAGAATAATCGTCATTTGTCGATACTGTAAATTCCAGCCCTTTCTAACCAGCGTTCGTTTTTTTTTCACTTCAAATAACGTTGATTCTGATGTAAAATTATGCAATTGTGAAGATGTCGAGAGGCAGAAGTACTGATATGGATAATTACAACAAATACCCTCCTGGAATTTCGTTAATTAGGAGAATCAGGGGTACAGATTGGAGCGTAACCACATACAGATACGCCGTTCTGTTGGTCACATTCATCGCATACACCGCTTACCACGCTTCTCGGAAACCCAGTAGTATAGTCAAAAGCGTCCTGGATCCGGACCCGAGCGGCAATTCGGTCGGGTTTCGCCCCTGGCCCGCCGGCGATATCTTTATCAAGCGAGAATCCGCCATTGTAAACACGAGCAGCGTAGAGCAATTCGAATTTAGGAAACACATGGGTTGGCCTCCTTTCAATGGGAAGGATGGGACTTCGAAATTGGGCGGAATTGATTTGGCATTTCTCGGTTGTTACGCGATTGGGATGTACGGTGCAGGGCATTTGGGTGATAAATTGGACCTTCGTATATTCTTGACTACCGGGATGGTTTGCAGTGGTTTCTTCGTCGGATTATTCGGGATGGGTTATTTTTGGGATATTCATGCTTTCTGGTTCTTTTTGTTGATGCAAATGCTTGCTGGTTTGTTTCAAGCCACCGGTTGGCCTTCGGTTGTTGCTGTTATCGGTAATTGGTTCGGGAAAAGGAAGAGAGGATTGATTATGGGGATTTGGAATGCCCACACTTCGATCGGAAATATTACGGGGTCGTTGCTTGCTGCAAGTGTTTTGCAGTATGGGTGGGGGTGGTCTTTTATTCTTCCTGGGGGGTTTATAATCCTAAGTGGGATAATGGTGTTTCTGTTCTTGGCTGCTTATCCTGAAGATGTTGGATTCCCGATCCCGAATGGGGATGTCGCAGCGGACGAGGAATCTCAGGTATCGAAAGAGCGTTTGCTTGTGAATAGAGAGAATTCTGTGAATAGAACAAGTATTGGACTTTTACAGGCTTGTTTAATACCTGGAGTTATTCCGTTTGCGCTGTGCCTCTTCTTTGCAAAGCTCGTCGCCTACACGTTTCTGTATTGGTTGCCTTTCTACCTTAGCCAAACTGGTATTTCGCCAACTCCCAGAAACTTTCTTGTTTTCGTATTTTAGATGTGTACTTGTTTTTCTTGATTTGGACTGTTATTTATATCTCAGTATTCATGAATTGATGGTTAAGACTTGTTTATAGTAGTGTTAGTGTAATTCAGAACCATAGGACATTCCGACACGATTAATTAAAACATTTCTGTTGGGCATATATCCATTGCAAGTGACTAGTTGTTGGAAATCAGGAAACATGTTGTCCATTAAGGAAAAAATACCAGATAGTAAGTCGAATACGATAGAGCCCAAGATCGTATCTACTTCATTATTCAGACCTTGTTTGAAGACAGTTTCAAATTACAGGAGTATCTTCTTGCATCTCCATTGTAGAGGTACATGCAAGAATGAGAAAGTGGATTGCTAATAAAATACATGAATCTCTCTTAAGATCAAATGTAGTCGTACTGAAGCAGGTGAACTGTTTTGGCATGTATTTATGTACGTAAATTTTCCATAAATTTCAACCAATTGAACTGTTTCAGCTTCCTCCTTGTTTGGCAGTACAGAGAATGTTTCAGCTTCCTCCTTGCTTGTATTTGATTTTGGTTGTTTTAGTTTTTCTTTAACCAAGTCTGGAGTTTAGGTTGCAATTTTTTTTTTGGTTGATTGTTTGCATTCCTAGACTACAGTTCCAATGGATTACTTGACACATGTTTCGGTAATATCCCTGATTACATAAGATAACTACAATCCTTCTAGATGTTAGTTATCAAATATGTGCTGCTATAGAATGGGATTAGTTAAATTACACCGAAATCATATTCACACTACTTGAACTGTGTCCGGAATACATTTGGGAATCAAAGGTTCGACAAGCTCAAATCTATAAGCGACCTTCGCTTACGGAGTTACGGTATTTGCTCAATCTGCAAATGACATGAAATATTTGCAGTTGAAACATTTTGTAATTTTATGATTACAGTCATGAATAGATCTTTGTGAGCTTCATACATTCTTAAGTTTGTTTTCATTGAGTTGTTTTTCATTTCCCCATCCTCATTCGGATAATTGACATATTGTAACAGCTATTGAGGGACAGTATATGTCGGTGAAGTCTGCTGGAAATCTCTCTACCCTATTTGATGTTGGAGGAATAATCGGTGGAATTCTGGCTGGTTATATTTCCGACAAACTTCGAGCACGTGCCACCACAGCTGCGAGCTTCATGTATGCTGCAATACCTGCAATTCTTCTGTACCGAAAATACGGAAGCATTTCAAAAGTGAGCAATGTTGTTCTTATGATGATAGCTGGCTTACTTGTGAATGGTCCGTACGCACTTATCACAACTGCTGTATCTGCTGATCTTGGCACTCACAGTTCTTTAAGAGGCGATTCTCGAGCACTGGCTACAGTTACTGCCATTATTGATGGTACTGGTTCTGTCGGTGCTGCCATTGGTCCACTTTTGACTGGCTTTCTTTCCTCAAAGGGTTGGGATCAAGTTTTTTATATGCTAATTGCTGGTGCTTTTGCTGCTGGTGTCCTTTTAACTCATTTGGTTATAAACGAAATAAGAGAGAAGTTCCCCAAACACTTGTCCAGCGAGCAAAACAATTCTGCAGGTAATGTTTTCTTATTTTGCTTCTAGATAAGTTTTTCTCCTTGGCATCATCTTTTCAATGTATGATTCAAAAAGCAATTCTATCTGCATGCATGAATAAACGTATATCTATCTGAGTCTTTTGTGACTTCTAATCCCTCTTAAGATTTTATGACATGGGATCCAAAGTCTCAGGCATATGTAACTTCTATTAAACAAGTGCCTCGTTGCTGCTAGTTAGAATCATAAGCATCTCGGATATATATTATTATTGTCTATAATAGTTTTATGTTTGTCAATATCTTGACACTGTCTGATGCCCCCCGTTTCACTTCATTCTTGAGCAATATGAACTTTGAGATTATGCGGATTTAAATGCAATCCTATTAGCATAGTAACAAATAGGTAATACTTGGAAAATAAATATAAGTAGATCGCCTGTACTTTAGAGGATGTTGTATGGTATATCTTGGACTTCTTTGCCGAGTCCTCTGCCTATAGTTCTTCTTTTGACTGTTACAAGTTCTAGTACGCGTGTATTACGCATTAGCGTCATATCATGCATTAAAAAAATTATTGTCTTATGAAAGGAGAAATCTCCTATATGCGATCAGTGAACAAGCAGTTTTGCATGTTTTTTACTTTGTACAACTTTTAGTTGCTCTGTTACATATTATAGTTGCATTTTACTTGTCAGCGCGCCATTCTAATATTATCAGTGCCTATGTTAATTGCAGGTCTAGCATCGCAGCCCCTTTTAAGTGATCCTTGCAGCCCCTAAACCAAAAAAATCTCCAGTTTAAACTTGTAAAAATGTTCGCAGCAATTTGGGTATGAAAACATTTCCTCTTGTATAGTTTTGTTAAGTTATGCATACAAATTTTGTCGAGTTTGGACCGCTACTGGTATTGCATTGTCTTTATAGTTTTGATAGCCTTAGTTAGTTTCAGGCTGAAGGAAAAATAGTTATATTGTATCATTTGTTCAGGTACAGATGAACCGGTTAGGTTTCTTCTGCGATTCTGTTGTTTTCGTGTCCATGTTCATTATCAAGTTCCTGTTTCTTGTAGTATCCTCTGTTTTCTCCACCCTAAGTTTGATTTCTTTTGTTGGAGTTTTTGTTACATATATTGTGTATATATTTTTTAGGGTTAAGTACAAATTGCACCCCGATACTATCACCAGGGTCGCATATACCCCCAGTACTACATATACCCCATGTACTATAAAATGCGACAAAGCGGCCCCTGCCGTTAACCTATGTTAAAAAATCCGTCCATTTTCTAAGTAGACTAACCGCTGCACTAGATGTTGGACAATTTAAGGCGAAAATATTCATGTGGTGGTTATGTATAAAAAGTGTGCCTCTTTCTTTTTCTCTTGTACTTAATTTACTCTCATTTTTTTTTTTCATGTTTTTTAATTTTATTTTCCACAACCTAAAAATTTCACCAAATTTTCTAAAAATAAATTATATTCTGAAAATTATTTATAATATCATTTTAAATTTATGAAATTTTACATTTATGTTCCCAGTTTAAAAATATCACCCAAAATTTATGAGTTCCTTTTATTTCGGATAATATTTTTCACTTCCTTTTTACATATATGATTTATTATTTTTTTTGAACTTTCAGCCTTAAAAATGCTTCCCGTGGTTCTAATCCTCAGAATTCATGCATTTCATTTTTTACCTCCAAACACTACAAGACATATTTTTCTAGAACCCCTTGTCGATGCCACCGGATTGTTATGTAATAAGGTGAAAAAAACACGGCCAAGTAATAAAATCAAAGAATGCCTATTTATATCATAGAAATGTAAGGGTAAAAAGGTAACTACCTACATAAACTAATTGTGTTAGAGATTTAAGCGTTAACCGTTAAATGCGACCTTGGTGACAGTAAAGGAGTGTAAATTGTATTTGACCTTATTTTTTATTTAACTAGACTTTTGGCCCGTGCGATGCACGGGATTGAAGTAAAAATAATACAAAAGTAAACTTCAATTTAAATGACAAAATTGAAGTTTCAATTCATTTTTATGTTTTGCTATATGTATTGATGATAATCCCCCTCCATAAGCCTTATTTATTAATTTAACTTTATATTTTTTATGTCATATGATTGTATATTTATATTATCTCAGTTAATGTAGAATTTTAACGAATCTTCTTCTTTATCACCCATAACATGCCTGAATAAATTTACTATAAATCAATGATGCCATTAAATCCCAAAAGTTTATCAGGAACAACCTTACTTTTATTGGTAAAATAAGAACCAAATGTTTTTCTAAACAATTAAGTAAATTTTCCATAACATTAATATTAAGTAAAATGACAATTTTAGTGGGGAAACATACGTAGATTTGGCGCCAAAAAGTCTGAATACTTAACGCATTTATTAAACTTGATTATATTAAATAAAATAAAAAAATAAAATAAATGACAATTATAACTATCAAATAAGTGGAAAAAAATTAATATAAAATTATTATGTATTTTTTTCTTTGATTAATAGTTACTAAATATATATTAACTAATGTTCATAAACTTAAACTAGTGAAGAGTATAGGATATGAGGTTACTTTTAAATTTTAGGGTTAATATTGGAGATACCCCTCAAACCAAACCTAATTATAGAGAGAGACAACCTCAAATAGAACATTTTAATTAAATCCTTAGATGAAAATCAAATTTGACCAATATCCTTTTATTTTTATTAGACCCAAAAATACCCTTATTAGACCTAATAAAAATCAACATTTCCTTCTCTCTTTTTATTTCTTTATTTCTCTATCTCTCCCCCTCTCTCATCCGCCGCCACCGTGGTCTTTTCTCAACTTTTTCAATTTTCCATCACCCCCACCATACCCTTATTTCTCTCTTTCTTCATTGACCCAGCTCTTCTTCTCTCTTTCTCTCTATCTCTCTCTTTCTCCGTTTCTCTATTTTCATTGACTTGGGGGTATTAGTTGTAGGAGTTTTTTAGATAAGATATTGGTGTGGGCGCGACAGGCGGCGGGCGGCGGTGGTTTTGGTCGCTAGGGGCGGCGAGCAACGGTGGTTTGATCGCGGCGGGCGGCGGGCGATGGTGGTTTTGGTCGTTGGGGGCGGGGGTGGTTTTGGTCGTTCGGGGCGACATCGATTTTCGTTGCTGGGGCGGCGAGCGATGGTGGTTTTGGTCGGTGGGGGCGGCAACGGTTTTGGTCGCTGGCATCGGTGGTGGTTTTCTTCGATGACGACAATAATTTTTTTGTTAGAATTTGATGTTGGGTTTGGAGAAGGGGAAGGCTAATTAAGATGGAAAGTGAAATATAGAGAAAAAGGACGGTGGTGGAGGTGGTGGTGGTGGCGGATCTAGGGTTTCATATTGGATGAGTGCGAATTACTACGGGTGTCTATGAATTACTATGAGTGTATACGAATGGGTAGCGACTAGGGTTCAATACTATGGTTCCTATAGGTGTCTACAGTCGATTACGACCGATTTTTTTTTAAAACATTCACAATTTTCAATATCGTAAATTATAGTATACCATAGTATTTTAAAATCTGCTGTTTTATTTAACAAAAATGAAAAAAAAAAAACGTAATTTTCAGTAAAACGTTAAAAAAAAAAAAAATTAAAAAAAAAAAAGTTGTTTATAACAATATAAAAAATGCTAGAGTGAAAAACGAAAAAATAAAGACAACAAAGTCTATAATAATAAAATAAAATATGTTAGATGAAAAAATAAGATATTAAATGTATAGTAAAAAATGATAAATGCAGTTTGAAGTTTACTCAATGCAAATTTCGAATTTGTGAGTGGAAGGGCATTTTTTGAATGAAATTAATAAATGATGTGAAGCAAATGTTTAATTTGACTTGTCATTTAGTTCTAATTAGTTTTTTCACCAGGGACCTATATCTTAAGCCCCCTAAATTTTAATCTCTATTTCTTTTGTTGTCTTCCATCTATAGGGTTGAAGTCCAACAAATACAATAATATAGATATATGTCAATTGATCAACCTTGATCAATTTCATTAAAGTAAATTAAATCCTATTATAAATGTATATACGCAAACACCTCCAACAATATATCACTAAAATATCTTATTTTATAAAAATAACTATTTTAAAAAAGTAAATCGAGTTTTGCACATCAAACTTCTTCATTGGAACTTGATTTCAAAGAGGCATTTTGATAAGTGATTCAAAAACATTATAGTGCTTTATCATCGTGAACAATATCGTGATTTGCAGAAGGGCGTTCGAGACATTGCAATTTTTGTCAAACTAAATTAAATCATATTATAAATTTATATACGCAAACACCTCCAACAATATATCAATAATATATCGTATTTTATAGAAATATTTATTTTAAAAAATGAAAGAACACATCCCTCATATCAAGCGACTTTTGCAAATCAAATTTCTTCATTAGAACATGATTGCAAAGAGGCATCTTGATAAGTGATTCAAAAACATTATGGTGTTTTAAAAAAGCAAACTCAACTTAGTCCAAAAGGCAAACTTATCATCATCATATTCAATCATATATATATACTACTTTTGCACGTACTTTCGTAGAGAAAATTCACCCCAACCAAACATATTCTCATTTTCACACCTATATAAAAATAAAAATTTTACTTCATCCAAACATATTCTCATTTTCTACACAAAAACCAACACATCTAGTTTTCCATCAGAAATTTTGCAAACTAGAAAATCCCATTAGAAACATAACCAAACATCCCCGTTATGTCCAGTTAATTTTCCATTTCCATACAATTTGATAAACAATAGATAATGCTTGTCTTTTTTTTTTTTTTATCAAAGATGTAAATAATATAAAAAAAAAAAAGTCGTAGAAAATTACAACGGGCATACCCGAGGGAATTGAGAAAACAATAGAAATCATCTAACTATCGAAAAACATAAAAACGGGAAACATAATAGTTGAAAATCCTAGCCGCCAATTGGGGTTAGGTCCCCTCTCCCTAGTGTGCGTCTACATGGCCAACGATAAAGCGGCCCCCACTGCTGGTAGTCAGTTCCGGGTATTGCATGAACATAGCTAAATGAACGTGAGTCTGAATCTTCCGAACGAGGGCGGTAGTCGTATTCTTGTACTTATAGTTCAATTCTTAACAATTAATTGGCAGATAATTATATAAGGATCCACATAGCATAGATTGGTCAATCATGTGCATACAATTAATTCAAGCATAACAAATGAACATGGAAATCAACTATTGTATAACCTTTCAAAACTTGGTTCAAAATATCCACATGGGATTCAATAAAATCCTAGAAATAAAACTAGCTACTCACAATATTAATCAACATAACCATAACCAGAAACGTTTGTAAAACATAGTAATTCATAGCAGTTAAGATAAAAAAACTAATGTTATAGTAGAAAGACGAATAGTCTTGTTGTCGGTCTTTGCCTTCGCAATACAGCTGCCTCGATGCTTTGCCTTGATTCATTCGCCTCTCCAGAGTCGAGTCCACTTTGTTCCCTCTATTTTTATTTTTAATTAACAACAATTTAATACATATGGTTGGAGCCAATACATTTAGATAAATATCAAAATAAAATATTAAATATTACATAAATATTTACAAACTCATTTTGATACTTTTGGGTTGGAGTTGCTCTAGATATATATTTAATTATATTTATATGGGTTATAGTGAAATACTTATTAGTGGAATATATAAAATCAATTCATTTATAAAATCAATTCGTTTATTATTTTATCAATTGATTAAACTTAACTTATGTTATTCAATTATTAGTATAATCATGAGAAAGTTTGTGTTTTAATTAGTATATAATTAATAAAATTAAATATCATAAAATTTATTATCAATGAATTTAGTGAAAAAAAAAAAGCTAAAAAAATAACAAGAAATTCATGGAGTATAATTTTCAATTTGATAAATAATTGGGAATATATTACTATTAACATGGCAGGAAAAAAACAGTGTCAATTTTCACAATATAGTCAATTCGAACATGTATCTTTCTTTCATACAGATAATATTAAGGGTTAAATACAAAAACACCAATATACTATGGACTTTGTATCATATACCCCATGTACTACACATAAATACAAAAACTCCCTTAGTGTTTAATTTTTTTCCAAAATATGACGAAAATACCCCTGCTAAAGCATATATATATATATATATATATATATATATATATATATATATATATATATATATATATATATATATATATATATATATATACACGGTTTGTTTGAGTCATTTTCCACTATATTTTACCATTTTCAGTCAATTTTACCTGCGAAATTTTGGTATTTATATATTTTTTTTCTCCATAACATCTAATTACTTAGATTTTTTTTAATTTTCTGAATATAACCTTTTATTTTTGTCATTTTGAGTTTCTTATGATTACAAACATCTTTACAATCACATGATTGTTGAGAATTTGAACTATTGGAAGACATTTAAGAAAAAAAATGAAGAAATTCAAAATGACAAACATAAAAAGGTTTTATTCAGAAAATTAAAAAAGTCTAAGCAATTGGATGTTTAGGAGAAATGAAAAAAATACCAAAATTTGTCAAATAAATTGACCGAAAATATTAAAAAATATAGTGAAAAATGGCGGAGACAAACCCTTATATTTTATGGCTTTAATGGGCTTATGCCCACGTTAAGGATTTCAATTCGTTAAAGAATTTTATCTTTCACATAACTCTCCAGAGATGGAATTCTACCTTTAATTAACAATCTTTTTCTTTTTTTTTTTCAATTAAGATGGAATTAAAATTAAAGAGGGAAGAGGTTAATTTAAAATACATCAAAAAAAGGGAAAACCTCCATCACAAACACAACGAACGTGAGAGGAGGTTCAGATCAACTAAATCATTCCAGTAAATTGAAAGAGTCCAGATTGTGAGCTACAATATTTGAGTTTCTAGTCGAAAGTTTGAATCTCCATTTCGGCCCAATACTTGCGGATTTCTTCAATGATCACTTTAATTGTTCCAGTTGATCAATGACGAAAAATTGTTAATGCGAAAAAAATGCATTAACACCAATTTAGAAAATTTCCAGTTAGCATTTTTTCGAACACTAGAATCTTTAAATAAGTAGTTTAAATCATTTTCAAAAAACCTACTGAAACACGTTGGTTTTTCTACAAAAGTGTTTTCAACTCTCTTACTTTCAAATTAAATTTTAGTTATGACTTAGTGGGCAAGTGTTATGACTTAGTGGGCTAAGTAGTGCTTAGTGGATTTAATTATGGATATTATTCTAACTCCTTAAACTAACCCACTAACCCATTTTCTTGAGTGCTCTTGTGGTTGGTTTTCTTGCATATCATGGGCTGAGTAGTGGAAGCTTGGGAAGTCTATAAATACCAAACTCAAGACTCAAGAAATGATAGATTTTGAAGAAACAAAAACCGAGTGCTGAATTTTATCTACGAGAGTTTTAGTGTGTTTCTAAAATCTGTTTGTACGTACTCCTCACGAGTACATTCTTTGAAATCTAGAATTTTTAATATTTCTCTTTTTGTTTCTAGATTTGAATGTAAGAATGATCATGTTATTGATTCATTCATAAGGAAGAAGTTTTCGTACATCTTCTATTTGTATTCTTGGAATACTGTTTTTAATATAATTTTTTCGTCATGTAAAGGGCAAGTTCACAAGTTTTTACTTGTGAACATTTTTATATCTGAGTACTATCTTTATATATTTATATTTCCGCTGCATGTTTTCTCAAGTGTCATAACACTTAAGATAACATCTCTGTATTAAACGAATTTGGGACCATAAATTCTTTTAATTGGTATCAAGAGCCAACACTTGGCGTATACTAAGTGTTTGTTCCTATTTCTTTTTCAGAAACGAATTCGTGATGGATACTCATATGACTGCTTCTATGCGACCTCCTATACTTGATGGCACAAACTACACCTACTGGAAAGTCAAGATGAGGGCGTACATCAAAGCCATTGATGAGAGAGCCTGGAGATCTATTCTTACTGGATGGAAGCCACCAACTACAACAGATGCTGATGGAGATGTATTTCCAACACCAGAATTATAGTGGACAACAGATGATCTATCAAATGCTAATCAAAACTCAAAAGCGTTAAATGCAATCTTTAATTCAGTAGATTTAACAATGTTTAAATTGATCTCAGTATGCACTTCTGCGAAGGATGCTTGGGAGGTTCTTCAGCTACATTGTGAAGGATCAGATAGTGTCAGAAGAACTAAGCTCAGATTACTCTCTTCCAAATTTGAGAGACTAAGAATGGAAGAAACTGAAACAATTTCTCAATACAATGAGAAATTGATTGATTTAGCTAATGAATTTCAATCATTAGGTGGTCCTTTGAGCAATGAGACACTGGTGAATAAGGTACTGAGAACTCTTCCAGAAAGATTCAGCATGACAGTTACTGCAATTGAAGAGGCCAAAGACACATCATCTCTACGTCTGGACGAATTAATTGGTAGCTTAAGTCTAGCTAGAGAGATGAACTTTGAAGATCAGAGAAAAGAGAAAGGTAAGGCCATCTCAAATGCACTCCAGGCAGAATTAGAGAATGAAGAAGTTGCTTCGGAGTATGATGATGATGCAGAGGAATGTCTCAACAATGTGGCATTTCAGATTCAGAAATTCAATAGGGCATACAGACGAAGTGGAATCAAACCCAGACAGTTATTTCCAGAAAATCGACAAACTCAGCCCCGGAACAGATCTATTCCACAGAGAACATTTCCTCAAACATCTTCTCAAAACACTTTAAAAAATTCTTCATTTGGTAACACCCTCCATGAATTTTAGTTAAAGAATAAATATTTTAGTGGACTTTAAAAATTTCGGATCAATTTGATTTTTGAGAAACCCAATTTAAAATTTAAAGTACTTCCCTTTACTTAAATTACAACCCACAAATCAAAGTTACGATTTTCATAAAGAGTGCTACCTAAACATCATCGGGGTTTGAAAAGAAAACTTGTAAGACAGCGGAAGGAAAATAAACTTGATTTAAATACCCCCGTTTAATAGACTGGATTCCTAAATCAGAGTAAAATAAAAATCTCCATTTTTACATAAGTCCTTTTTATAGACGGAGGTGAAAACATGGATCTTTTACGAAATTCGGGTAAGACGTGCAAGGCATCAAGGTTCGTGATTCCTCGAACTCCGCTCCGCTGCGCACTCTGATTACTTCAAGAACCTGAAAGGGGAAAATTTGCATAAAGCGTGAGCCCAACCACTGGCTCAGTAAGTACTTTGGCCTGACGATACTCACGCCTCTCTCAACGTGTCACTCACGTCCTATAAGGGTCCTAAAGTCCTCGTCTCTATGTTCTTTTGTGTAGAGATAATCCTAAAGCTTCTACTATGTCCTCTATATTCAATTTATTCGTTTAGACCAAGAAATTCGATCACATAAGTGAAAGCACATAACATCACATACGAATACAGTACTTCTATTCTTCAAAATTAAGAACCACGAAGCATGAATATTATCATAAAACATAGTCGAACATATAGCTCTACATATAAATATATAATACTGTTTACCTCAATCTTGGTATATTGGACACACAGTCCTCTTTCATATTATACGGATATAAAATCCTCATATTACTCGCGGACATAAAGTCCCTTTAGTATCAATGTAACACTTTACGCATGTAGATGCAATGCAACAGGATTCTTATCAGAACCCCAACGTGACAATCCAAAAAATCAGTAATATACGACAACACGGGTCACAAAAGCACATTATTACACATAAGTCATAAGAAGCACACTATACCCATATAATTCACTTTATTATGCAAAATAACCAAAATGCATGTGAATGCAATGCGTGTCAAAATTCATTTTTCATTTTGTCGGATCCGTGAAAGATTAATTTCTATATTCGGATAATAAACCGTTTCGAGCCCGTCTATGGATCCAATATCACTCATATCACTCGTATCACTCCTCTCAACCCTAGTTGGATACCGGCCCACCGTATCCGATTCGTTTATTATCCAAACATTCCATTAATCTTCCAATTTTCAAAACACGTGTTATGCATGGACATGAACACTTAGGCCATAATCCTATTACAGTTTAAACACCACAAATATGTCAGAATAAAATAACATAATGATTTACTAACCACATATTATCAAATAGACTAATTAAATCACACATCTGACACAAATACATACACGGCCGTACACGCACACACGACAATGATATCCAATCAAGTGTAGCACAATAAACACAAATCACGTAAAGATTATTGTTCATCCACACACATACACATATAGTTGTACACAACCCTCACGTATATTTATAAAAGTATATTTGATATTTACATAAACCATGGATCGGAGTTTCACTCGACGACCACGTAGGTTGCTATAGAGATAGTATACATATATAAGCATGGATCGGAAAGTATTCCTACGACCACGCAGGCTAGGATATATAAATATATATTTGTATATATATAGTATGACATATAGTATATACTATATAGCATTAACAAGTGTAATTAACCAATAAGTCCACAATTAATCTCAACAATTTACAATACTTACACACATACGGCACTCACATAATGAATCTCAAACCAACATACCTAAATCAATCGAAACATATAGATAGTAGCACATAATGACTTAAATGAATCATTCATGACCATCACTATAATTAAATTCAACTTATTATATTTTATTATCTTAATATAATTTTAACTCTTCTATTGACTAAGGATCAAGAGTTTAAAACCATACTTCTAAACATATTTTCGAGTTCAAAATAGTTTATTTTAGAAAATCGGACAGTTTCGGTATTTCAACTTTGAAAATTCATATCTCTTATAATCTATATCCGAACCACCTGAAAATTTCACACAATGTTCACCTATAAGTATGTTCTACCTGGTTAAAACAGTTTAGTAAGAGACTTAACCGTTTAAGAGAAATAATTAATTTAGTACAGTGACACAGTGAAATTTCCAGATCAGAGAAATCAACTTTAAAAATACTAATTAATTCATACCTTTCACCAAACGCTGTGAATTTTGACAGAGAAGAATTTTAACAAGTCTATAATCATATCCAAGTAATTCACGCAAGTCAAATTAGTATAAAGTCATGTTAAACACATAATTCATAAATTACTCATAAACTGTGCAGTTTCAGAAAACGATCCATAACTCACTCAATATAAATCATATTAAGGCATAATTGATATCAAAATGAAGCTAATACAATTATCTAGACTACCGTACAATTTCATAATTTTATCTTAAGTATTACCCGATGAGACATGCAATATAAACGGAGGCTACGAATCTGAATTTCAATTAGTGTTCATCAAGAACTTTATCTTCTAAAGCCCAAAAGAACAAACATATAATTCATTAAAACACATATAATTCATCTTAATTAGTTTATTATTTCAGTAAAGACCAAAAGGTCCTTACCCATGAAAATCAAAGGCTAAGAAGGAGAAGAAACTAAGGATCCATGGAGTTTTGGCTTGGAAGTCTTTGGGCTTGACATGGGTGGTATTGGATTGCTTAGGAGCTGAGTTTTGAGAGATTATATGGTTGTTTCTTTGAGTGTATTTTGGGAGTCTCGAATTTAGTGAGAGAGATGCATTTTGAGAGGATTTTAGAAGAGACAAAGAGGGACTTTTATGAAGAATATTGAAGGCTTTGAAGTGGAAGATGAATCCTTCCTTTTTGGGCCGGGGCTGTATTTGGACGAGAAAAGAGGAGAGAATGGCTGATTTTGTGTGCTGAAAATCTGAAGAGAAAGAATCTATTTATAGGAGAGTAGAGGGACTTACTTGCAATAAAGAAGACAAGAGGGTGCATATAGCAATTAGGATGACTAGGACACTTGTAAATACACCACAAACCCAACACACATAACCCATACACACGGCAATTTCATAAATCACAAAGTACATGCACACACAAGACTTCTATATCTATATGCATCTATATATAATATTAAAATAATAGAAATAATAATTTGGGAGGAAATTCCCCATGTATTTACCGAGAGTGAGAGAGAGAGAGTTATGGGCATGTATGTCACATACATGTACATAAAATAAACATGCACATAGAACATACATACATGTATACACATAATTAAATCCTCACGTATATAATTAAGCACATATGTTAGTATACATATTCATATAATATGTCATATAAACACACCATACACATATACATGGCTCATTCATATAATTCACATATATGCATAAGAAATTACACGGCTCATGCACACACTTAAGCACATATAAATATTTAAGTTCAGAATAAAAGAGAAATTGAGTGGAACTATTAACCAAATTATAAAATCTATTATAAGTCATATAAACACTCATGATACATGGGATTAACTAATTACTAATCATAAATTCATTAATTTAACTATGAACATTCATAAGTTAACTATTTCGATTAAATTGCATAATAAATTCTAATTCACAAAATTCGTAGGAGTAGAGTCACATAATCACAAGAATCACCTAATCAAGAAATCGAAGTTACTAAATCATTTAATCAAACAAGTACACCTAATTCATAAATATCACAATTCATAAGATTCACTTAAACACTTAGAATGCATTGAAATTACTAATTAATCCATGAGTCCATATTCATCAAATAATCGCGTTTAATTCATATAAACAATTAAGGTGCATAACATTTACTAATTAATTCATGAAAGATAATGTAAGTATGGGAATGAACATATAGATAATTTATTCAATAAATCCCTATAATATGCTTATGAAAATGTGGGGTGTTACACATTTATTCGTTCAAATTCTGAACCACCTAACTTGGATCATATTAAATGCAGGGTATGTTCAGGATTTGGACATTATGCTAATGAATGTGCAAATACCTTGAGAAGAAGAGGAATGAGTCTGATTTGTGCTGTGAGTGATGAGGAGGAAGAGCAACCTGAACAGACAGAGGAGCAGCAATCCACTAAACATGCTCTTTCTGTCAAATATATCACTGAAAATTCTTCTGAAACAGAATCACAATGAGTTTCTCTAGATGCTGGAACACTTTCCGAAACACTTTCAGTAACTGAAATTTCTGAGTTAGATGATAACCATCATACATGTTTAACCTCTATTTCCTTGAATGCAGCAGAATCAAGTAAAGAAGCAGTTAGAAATGAGGAAGAAATGTGTAAGAAGTTGTTCAGCGACTTGGAGAAGAAGACTCAAGCTCTAGATACAGCCAGCAAGAAAAATTCATCGCTTAAAGAAACAATCACTCATTTGGAGGTTGGTATCACCACGAAGGATCTTGAACTGGCAAAGGTGAAAGATGAACTCAAACAAACAACTCTAGCAATCAAGAGGATGAATACCGGCACAACTAAACTCGAAGAGATTGTGTCACTGGAGAAGTACAACAAAAATGAAGGTCTAGGGTTCAAAAAACAAGTGAAGAAATACAAGCCCGCAAAGAAGAATGAAATTGTCTTTGTTAAAGAGAAGGGATCAAATAGAAAAGAATGCAGAAACTCCACAGAAAACCACTCCAGAGTCCAGATTAAGGGGATACATTTGCCATTACTGTTTCTCACCAGGACATATTCGTCCATTATGTGAGAAACTAATTAGTGACAAAATGTTGTACAGGATGAGTCACAACACTCCAGGGAACACCTCCAAGAAAAAGGTAGAATTTACCAAAAAAGAGTGTAGAATATGGACTCCCAAAGTTAAACTTATGTGCAAAGCAGTATACACTTCTTTAAATGCTAACATTTCAGGTTCATGGTACTTTGATAGTGGATGCTCTAGGCACATGACTGGAACTAAAGATTTTCTATCAAACTGCCATACACTCAATGGTGGACGTGTAACCTATGGAGGAGGAGCTAAAGGCAAAGTGGTTGGACGTGGAACACTCAGTATTGAGGGACTTCCAAAACTTTCAAATGTCTTACATGTTGAAGGATTGGGGTCAAATCTCATCAGTATTAGTCAATTGTGTGATGATGATCTGCGTGTTCAATTTGATAAATACTGTTGTTCTGTGTTTGATAATCAAAATCATTGTGTACTGACAGGTTCCAGATCAATGGATAATTGTTATCAAACAGGTGACACCATCTCATGCAAGAGCTCAAGAGTAAGCGAAGTAGAGTTGTGGCACCAGAAACTAGGGCACACAAACTTCAAAAATCTGAAGCTGCTCAACAAGTACAATGCCATAAGAGGAATTCCAGATCTCAAGATCAAGGACATTCCTATATGCGGAATGTGCCAGAAGGGAAAGCAAACTAGAGTGCCACACAAAGTGTTACAACACGTTGGTACCACCATTTGTTTTGAACTTGTACATATGGATCTTATGGGTCCTATAGAGGTAGAAAATCTAGGTGGTAAAAAATATGTGTTTTTGTGTGTTGATAATTTTTCAAGATATACTTGGGTGTATTTTTTAAGAGAAAAGTCTGATACTTTTGAAGTTTTCAGAAATTTGTACAGGTTTGTTAGAACTCAATTTCAAGTTTCTATTCGTAGAATAAGGTCTGATCATGGAAAAGAATTTGAGAATGCTTTATTTCTTGCCTTTTGTAATAAAAAAGGGCATAAAGCATGAATTTTCTGCTCCAAAAACTCCTCAGCAAAATGGTATTGCTGAAAGAAAAAACAGAACTATCCCGGAGATGGCTAGGGTAATGATGAGTGCAAAAAATCTGTCTAAAAGGTTTTGGGCTGAGGCTGTTAACACAGCCTATCACATCTCAAATCGTGTGTATCTAAGATTGGGGTCCATGATGACTTCATATGAAATTCTTTATGGTAAGAAACCTAATCTAGAATACATGCATGTATTTGGATGTGTCTGCTATGTCCTAAATGATAGAGATCATCTAGCTAAATTTGATTCAAAAAGTGATTTGAGTTTGTTTATGGGATACTCAAATAACAGTCATGCTTATAGAGTATATAATTTAAGAACTCGAACCATTATTGAATCTGTAAATGTGGTATTTGATGACTTTGCTGATCTCCGCAGTAAAACAGCTAAAGATGAAGTTGATGACCTGATTGCTGAAGGAGAAACAACCGGAGGAGACACTACTGCCACATATGCTCCAGATATAAACAGTCCAGTTTCAAGAGAAGAGGGTGTTGAGCCAAGGGTTACCACATCTGACTCAATACATCCTACAGAGAGCACATAAGCTGAAATACAGCCAACCTATGATGTCTCCTGAAAGGAACCATCAAGTAGAATCCAGAAAAATCACCCCTCTACTCAAATTGTGGGAGATATCTCTGATGGGATAAGGATCAGAAGAAAAGAGAGAGTGAATTATAGAGATATGGTAAGATTTGCAAATTTATCTTCTGAATGTGCACTAACTGGAACTACTTGCTTTGTGTCTTCAGTTGAACCAAGGAATATTGCAGAAGCTCTGAAGGATGAATTATGGATCAATGCAATGCATGAAGAACTGAATATGTTCATCAGGAATGATGTTTGGTACTTAGTTCCCAGACCAAGTCACGTAAATGTGATAGGAACTAAGTGGATCTTCAAAAACAAAACTGATGAAAAAGGTACAGTTGTGAGAAATAAGGCTAGGTTAGTAGCACAAGGTTATACTCAGATTGAAGGTATAGATTTTGATGAAACCTTTGCTCCAGTAGCTAGAATTGAATCTATTAGGTTACTTCTTGCTATAGCCTGTTTTCTTAAAATCAAATTGTATCAGATGGATATCAAAAGTTCATTTCTAAATGGTGTTTTAAATGAAGAAGCATATGTGGAGCAACCCAAGGGTTTTGAAGATTCTGCCAAACCTGATCATGTGTTCAAGCTTAAGAAGGCTTTGTATGGTCTTAAACAAGCTCTTAGAGCTTGGTATCAAAGACTCACTAACTTCTTACTTGAAATACAATTTACTAGAGGAGAAGCAAACAAAACTCTATTTGTTAGAAGAACAAATAACCATATCATTATTGTACAGATATATGTTGATGATATCGTTTTTGGTTCTACTTGTGCTAATCTCTTACAGTCTTTTGTAGATTCTATGTCTCACACTTTTGAAATGAGCATGGTAGGAGAGTTGAATTACTTCCTAGGACTCCAGATCAAACAAAGAGGTGAAGGAATCTTTGTAAATCAAAAGAAGTATGCTCTAAATCTGGTCAAAAGGTTTGAGTTGGAGTCAGCCAAGCACATGAAAACTCCAATGGGTTTAAGTCAAAAACTGTCCAAGGATGATGTTGCTGAAGATGTTGACAGCACCCTCAGAAGCATGATTGGAAGTCTTTTGTATCTAACTGCAAGCAGACTTGATATTATGTTTAGTGTTTGTGTGTGTGCCAGGTATCAAGCTAATCCCAAAGTTACTCATCTTAAAGATGTGAAGAGGATTATTAGGTATGTTGCAGGTACAGTAGACTTAGGCATTCAGTTTTTCAAAGACACTAATACAAATTTGATAGGTTTTAGTGATTCTGATTGGGCTGGGGATATTAGTGACAGAAAAAGCACATCAAGTGCATGTTTCTTTTTGGGAACAATCTGGGTTCTTGGTTTAGTAGAAAACAAAATTGTGTATCACTTTCAACAACTGAATCAGAATATGTAGCTGCTGGAGGATGTTGTGGTCAACTAATTTGGATGAAACAAATGTTGGGGGATTATGGGTTAACCAGTGACACCCTGACCATTTATTGGGATAATTCAAGTGCTATTGATATTTCAAAAAATCCAGTTCAACACTCACGAACTAATCACATAGATATTAAACATCATTTTATTCGTGATATAGTTGAGAAAAATATCGTGTGCTTAAATTACATTCCTACAGAAGATCAGCTGGCTGACATCTTTACAAAGGCATTAGATTATGAGAGGTTTTCTAAACTTAGAAAATCTCTCGGGATGTGTACTCAATAAACATGTCCTGAAATATGTTGCAGCACCTCACCTAATATCTTAAGCTGCAACATAATTTATTGAAGCTTAGCTTCTTTACATAATGACTTCACTGTGATAGATTATTCTCTAAATAAGTAACTCGAAGTCTTTCACCTTCAAACGTGATCATGCTTCATGTAAACATTCATAGAACAATTATAATCACATAAGTCAAACTCCTCTATTTTGATAGTCATATCTTAGTAACTGAGGAACCTTCAAACTGAATACTTGATCATGTTCCATGTGAATTGTTTGACTTGAAAATAAAAGTTTAAAATATATATATATATATATATATATATATATATATATATATATATATATATATATATATATATATATATATAATAAAATCTATGCCTGTTAGCCAATTTTTTCACACTATTAATCATTAATAGATGTGTTTTTATTTTTTGTGAATTTCGTGAGTGCTACTGTTATTATTTTTATAATTATTATTATTATTGAATTATCACTATTTATATGGGTCATGGGGTACATGGGTTAGTCTTTTATCTTCCACTAAGTTCACTCCTTATTGTGCCATGTGTCACGTTTTTGCTTTAAACTGCCAAATAAACCTTTATTCCCCTTAATCACACTTTCTCCAAGAATAACGCACACCACTTCTTCACCTTCTCCACTTCATTTTTTTTCAGCAAAAATTAGGGCTTATAAATTTCGTGCTTCTTCTTTCGAAAATTCACACTCAAAAATCAAAAGCACAAGAAGCATTTTTTTCTTTATCTACTGTATCATGGCATCTCCTCCTAGAAATCCTCTTCCAGTCGATGGTGATGTCCACAACGATGTTGCAGCACCTGAACCAACAGACCCGAATCTGGCCATCATAGTTCATCCTGTCAACCTTGAAGCTATGTCGATCAATTTTATTGAGCCAGGAGACGAGCTGAATGTGATTGACCCACACAACTTCGAGTACGTGGGTCCCTCTTCCACTGCAGGAAGGTTTCCAACTCGTCGGTCCAAGCGCATGAATCCCTTCCCAGATCTGAATACTGCTAGGTCACAACGCCGGAGGGGGGGAAACTCTCCCAGAAGAGGAGGCATAGGTGGAAGAAGAGGCGACAGAGGTGGCCGTACTCCAGTTAGGCCAAACCCACCAAGAGGTCTTCATTTGGTTGATGAGGACACAGATGATGAAGAAGGAGATCCTACCTTTGCAGAACCAGAAGCCCAAGCTCTCTCCTCAAGCTCCACTGAGTCATCGTCCAACGACTCACCTCCACCAGCATCAACTCAGAGGAGGACATCTCAGCCTAACATGGCAGCAGCAGCTTCTCAACATCCTGCTTCTGAAGATGTTGCTGCACATGTTCCAGAAGATGCAGCTGCACTCACTGTCTCAGCCAATGCCCCTCAGAGTGCTAGAGTGCTGCTAAGGATGTTGCTCCATATCAAGATGAGGAAATGCCTGATTTTTCTGGGATGTCTTCTGCTGAGCATGTAGACATTCCCACTGTTGATGCCCAGGATTTCACTACCACTGAAGAAACACCCTCAGCCCCACATGCAGACCCTCTGGAAACTTTGGCAGAGGCAGCTGTTCAAGTGGATGCATCACCTCCTCAGGTTGAAGAAACAGAGAAAAGTGATGACAGCTGGGAGGTTCCCCTTGCATCCTTCCGAAAAAAATTGCCATCCTCAAAGTCAGACAGTGACTCTTCTGAGGAATCCTCTCAGAAGGAAGAAGATGTTGCCCCACCTGTTGCATCACCTGAGCCAGCATACATCCCAGATGAGCTTGAAGACTCAGAAGATGAGGAATCCTCAGAGAAAGAAGAGCCAGACTTGGATGGAAAGGATTTGTCAACCCCTTTTGAGGTAAACAATGCCTTCAGTCCTACTTTTTATTTTGAATCTGATTGAAATTTGAGTCCTCAAATCATGAATTGCCAATTCATTGAGGAAAAGAAAATTTCCAAGGATGAGTTTGATAGACATAGGATCACTGCTTTTCTTGATCAAAGAAAAATCCTTAGTCTAGTTGAGGTTGCTTGTCCTTATGATCCTTCTGTTGTGAAGGAATTTTATGCCAATTTGCAAACCTCCTTTTTAAAGAAAAATTCTCCAAACTTTGGCAAAGTTTTTGTGCGAAATTTTATTTTCTCTTTTTCTCCCAAAATTATCAACTTTCATTTACAAACTCCTACTGTGATTGATGAGGATAATTATGGTGATTTTACTGAGGTTTGTAAGACTCTTTCTGGCAATCGTCTAAAATGTTGGCCTGCTCACCCCAGAAAATTCAAAGTTTCTCAACTCACTGCATTCTATTCTGTTTTGTTCAGACTCACAGTGATGAATTGGATTCCATCCAAAAATGTCTCTATGGTAACTAAACCTCATGCAGTACTCATGTACAAATTGGGGATGGGATTACCAGTTGATTTTGGAAAGCTTTTCTTTAATAATATAGGTCATCTTGCCCAGAAAATTTCCTCCACTCATCTTCCTTATCCTTCTCTCATCTACTCCATTCTACTTTCTCAAAATTTGGGCCAAGATGAATCAGAATATCTTCACACTCCACTTGGCATGATCACTGTTTCTCAAAATTTTCTAAAATCTCCTCATGTCCTAGATCTTCCCTGGAATGAATATAATTTCCTCTCAACTGAATCATGTCAAAATAATCTTAGTACTGAAGGTGTTGCTCCTCATGTTGACAACATCCCTAACATTCTTGTTTCTGTTCCTAGAGATCTCTTGTTACAACAGCTTACTCACTCTCTAGCTCAGATTACTTATCACCAGTCCATGGTGGAAATGCTTCAAAAAGCTCTTTCTGATCAAAAAGGGGGAGAAAAAACTAGTCATGAAGTTGAAGCAGGAACTTCTCATCCTTTGGATGCCAGAGGCAGAGAGCAAGGAGTTAATGAAGAAGGAGCAAAGAATGAGGGTGAAGCTCAAGGAGCAGAGAAAAGCAGTGGATCCAGTGCTGATGATGGAGGAGCAGCCGCTGATACTGAGGAGACTTTGGATATTCTACTTTAATTATTTTTATGAACAATATTTGATTTTGTTTTGTTTTTATTTTCCCTCTGAACTTGTGTTTAGGACTGCACTTTGGTTGTTTCTTTTCTTGTGTTGGACTATCTTGATGAATTTGTTTTGAATTGATTTTTATATATTTTGTTTATTATCAAATTCAGGGAGAGTTCAAGAAATGTCTCAGGGGGAGTTTTTAACTAAAATTTAGTTTTGATCAGAATGTTAAAAAGGGGGAGTTTGAAACACGTTGGTTTTCTACAAAAGTGTTTTTAACTCTCTTACTTTCAAACTAAATTTTAGTTATGACTTAGTGGGCTAAGTGTTACGACTTAGTGGGCTAAGTAGTGCTTAGTGAGTTTAATTATGGATATTATTCTAACTCCTTAAACTAACCCACTAACCCAATTTTCTTGAGTGCTCTTGTGGTTGGTTTTCTTGCAGATCATGGGCTGAGTAGTGGAAGCTTGGGAAGTCTATAAATACCAAACTCAAGACTCAAGAAATAAATAGATTTTGAAGAAACAAAAACCGAGTGCTGAAGTTTATCTACGAGAGTTTTAGTGTGTTTCTAAAATCTGTTTGTACGTACTTCTCACGAGTACATTCTTTGAAATCTAGAATTTTTAATATTTCTCTTTTTGTTTCTAGATTTGAATGTAAGAATGATCATGTTATTGATTCATTCATAAGGAAGAAGTTTTCGTACATCTTCTATTTGTATTCTTGGAATACTGTTTTTAATATAATTTTTCCATCCTGTAAAGGGCATGTTTACAAGTTTTTACTTGTGAACATATTTATATCGAGTACTGTCTTTATATATTTATATTTCTGCTGCATGTTTTCTCAAGTGTCATAACACTTAAGATAACATATTTGTATTAAACGAATTCGGGACCATAAATTCTTTCACCTATCTTTCATGTAAAATGCAAACATAATGACAACAACCATAAAGTGCAAAACAAATAATTGGAAGAGAGTACAGACACAAATCATTTTGTGTTCTTTCACTTAAATCTGCAAGAACTTAAAACAACCGTTAAGATCGCCGCCTACATTCATAACCAACAAAAATTAACAGTCATCGATAATAAATATTTATCCATGCAAAAAAGGCATTTCTTGAGCGTGTTCTTTCACACGTCCATTGCTTCCACCAAAAACACGTTCAAAAAAC
Source organism: Erythranthe guttata (assembly GCF_000504015.1). Next base: position 536,475 of record NW_012194948.1, read on the forward strand.
TAATCAATAATAATCGTCTTCGTCGTCATCAATATCAACATCATCATCATCATAGTCATCATCAGACCAAGCCAATGCATTTAAATCAAAAAAGAGCCTAACCTTCTCGATTATTACGGAATGCTCCACCCTGCAAAATATGTAAACAGTCTGGTCATGTTGATGACAAAAAGCTGCTACTGAAAAATAAATTAAAATAAAAAAACCAACACGATATGTTCTTGAGCCACCGTCATCCACAAAGACCGGTATAAAGAAAGAAAAAAAGAGAGAAAAAGAAAGATGGCAACTCGAGAATTTAATCAATCAAACAAGTGCAACACTAACATAAGCTTCGGATAAAAATGAACTTCAACTCTTAATTTCAATAAAATATCAACATAATTTTTTGAACTAATATCATAGTAGAAATCAGGTTCTTACTATCTCGGCCCTACCAATTATCAACAGCTATTAAAAATAGCAGTTTGCTGCTACAGCCACATCATATCCCAAGTCACAATAATGTATAACTTTTCAATATCGTACAAAATCATAAATTTAAAGGAAATCTACACTTACATAATTCTTCAATATCATTCAAAAACAAATAGAGCATAATTCAATTGGAGTGTTGATAACATGTTCCATTATTTAAAAAAAAAAAAAAAAGGACGAATTGATGTTCAGCAAATGTGAATTAAGCAAAATATATAGACAAGTAAGTCAAACAACGAAAGCTATCCATTATTTATTGCACTTTAGAAAGCTAAGCAATCGATCATATATCCAAATCACATGTACTCTGCCCATTGGAACTTATAAAAGGCAAAGCAAAGTCATTTTGATTAGCAAAAAAATATATAGCCCCTGAAATGAAGTATATAATGATTCGGGTACTTCAAATTATATAAGCATATAGTGCTCCGGATGAGTCTGCATCACTTTAAGCTCTATTGTATTCCAAATATAAGGAATTATTTTACATCAACTAAAAGATCGGAAAGTTCTCCTCCAGGTTAAATAATATATCCTCGTCCACATAGAAATATTTGAAAACAACAACAATACTCAACTATCAAATAACATTAGACGGAATACGGAAAAACGTTTCGGCTAGCAGAATTTGAAAATATGCAATCCTAGAATCAGCTAAACAACAGAAGCTAATCTAATCAATTCGTGTGTGTGTGTGTATATATATATATATATATATATATATATATATATATATATATATATATATATAAATATAAAGAAGGGTATAGGTGGAGTAGATATTCACCTAGCTTGAGGCTTGATCGTCGGCTTCCCCATCCTCTTCCTTTTCCTCTCCCTCTTCATTGCTGCTTTACTTTTCACATCAACAGCAAAACTACGACCCAATCGAAAAAGACTTTGCGGCATAATTTGACAATAGAAATTACTCGGGAGGCCACTAACAGTAACCATCTTGGCAGAATTACTCTGAATATCGAACAATAAAAAATCGTCAAAATTCTGCAGAATAACGAGCCCTTTGCTCTTGATATAAGCAATAGGTGTGAGGACATCCACATCCAAAAGAAAATCTTCGGTAAACGAAAACAACTTGGTCCACGACTTCTCCACTCCATAATCATTCATCACCCATCCCTCCACTAGTTGACCTACCTCCATTGGATTGCCGTTGCAGTCGTAGTAACTCATGAATAAGAATCCACCCAACGCTTTTAGACTCGGTAAAACAGATTCCCCTGGTTTTGTAGGCATCGGCAGTTCTCTGTAATCTTCAGTTCCAAGAACAAGCACAACTATTTTATTCTCCAATACCCAATGCAATGCCCCATTCAGAAAAACACCCGGCCGCCTATGACCGGGAAAATCGTAAGGGCAATCCTTAACCATCCTCCAACAATTCATTTTCAGACTATAAATGCTAGTTTGGTGAACGGTTGTTGTACTGTCGGTAGTGCGCATTCGATCTATCCTCACAACTTTGAAATCATCGGAAGAACAATCGTACCCAATCCCAAGACAAGCTAAGCTCGACTCGGCATTGGGTTTGGTTTTGAATAGGGGCAACTCGTGGAACTCGCGGGTTAACGGGTTCCATACAACCCATGCCTTATCAATTTCGTAATAGTGGGAATTGAGAATCAGACCGTGGCAAGAGGGCGCCGGCAAATTAGGTACGTCGGTGGCGCCTGATCGGGAGAATGGTTTGACGGCGGTTACTTCAATGGTTTGTTTGGATTCGTTGTGGTTTAGGGTATCCAAATTCAATGAGTAGAGGAGAGTGTTGGTGGTTGAGTTTCTGATGAGGAGAGTGTTGGAGGAGATTTGAGTGTGGGCATGGATTCTGACGAAGGATGGATCGTCGATGATGCGGCGCCACTCCTTGCAGACTGTACGGAATCGCAAGAGGGGCTCGCCGGTGACTCGCCGGAGTATTTCTTTTAACAGATCGGAGGGGATGTCAGACATTTTCGGAGCAGCAAACAAATTGAAATTCAAAGAAACATGGTGTGGAAGTTAGGGTTTGGGGATTTGTGTAATTAATTATAGCTGCGTCCCTCTCATTTGGACTTCATCCATACTTTCCCCCTCCTTTTTATTTTTAAATTTTGCCTTCAAAGCACTAGGTTATAAATTGTTCATATTTCATTTCATACGTAAAATTTGACAAAACCCATTAGATATGTGCAATTAAGATGGACCCAATTTCTTTTTTTTTTTTTCTAATTTTAAGGTAAATTCAAAATATTTTTTAATAATAAAATTTAATTATGTTTCACTATCGTATCTTATGGTTGGAAATTAATATTTTCTTCATATTTAAATTTTCACGTTGTCACATTAGCAAAGATAACAATTTCACAAATCTCGGTCGTTAATTTTAGACGTACCGTTGCGTGAAAGTGGGAGTTTGAATTTCAAAAACGACTCCACGCTAATGTGATCTGAGTAGCGGAGGCGGCGTCTGATTCTACAGAGTGGTTTCTACAAATTATCGTGCGAATTTCAGTGCGTATTGATGTGGAGGACGACTGGCCTGCTATAGGCAGTGAGGATAAGATGATTATGTTGAATCATTTAAGGAGTTGATGTCATTTTCTTTTTTTTTTTTGTTCCAGCTCTTTGGATTGAAGTGTTTTTTTTTTTTTTTTTTTTTTTTTTTTTGAAATATAGTTCTTATGTTTTATTTAAATTTTAAAGAATTATTGTACCAGCTTGATGGTTACAAACTTACAGTAATGTAATTAGATGTGTTTTGTCCTATTTGTGTATTGAAGCATCTGTCTCTTTTGTGTTTGTAAATTGCGTGTGAATCCTTCTTTTAATGCAACTTTTTCCTTCGTCTTATGTACGAATTGTTAAACTAAAGTGTTGAAAATGTAATTTTCGAATTTTCAACATAATTGTGGATTATTATTTGTGTCTCAAAATCGAATTTTCAACATAATTGTGGATTATTATTTGTGTCTCAAAATCACAATAGTAGGTAGGATTATGATGTACAAAAAGATATTTTGAAAAACACTATATTAGTAATGCAATAAGAAAAAAAATTACAATGATGTCTTTAAGTATTGTAAATTACGATGTAAACCTTATTAGGCTAATCATGTTATGAACAATAGTATAATGAGAATAATATAATGAGTGAATAAATCGAATCTTGAATAATGACAAGATCAAATAAGAGGGTCTTTGAATAAGATCTTTTTTTAAAAATACATCTACGAATCTACCCTACCTTTTTATTTAAGATCTTATAATGATTGAAAATAGGAAATAAGTTTATTATCCAGGCACTCCAAAAATTAATCATAAAAATAAGATGCAACAGTTTATCAGCTCTTAAAACATCTTATCAAACGTAAGAGTTTATCAGCTATTTAAAATAAGCTTAGTCAAACACCCTCTAAGACATAAACAAACACAATAATTCATCCCTCAGAACTTGAGTTCTTTTGCGTATCAAAAAGATAAAAGATATGAAGGAGAAATTTTAGGAATAAATTTGCAACTGGTTCAAATCTTCAAGAATGCAAATCAAGTTTTATTTATTTTTAATTAGTAGATAACGCAATAATGATTCTATTAAACTCGTACGCATACTATATTAAAAAGTTGAGTACAAGGCAATTAAAAAGAGTCACAAAATGATTGTGACAGTCATTATTAAAATGGCGGCCGTTATATGCAAGCCCATTTTTTTATTAGTTCAAAATCACATAAAAGAGTTTATTAGTTCAAGCCCGTAAATTAATCTAATTTTATTACATCAAGATCAAAAAATGACAAATATACCCTTATCCACAAATAATACTCAAATACAAATAAATCTTATTTTTAATTTGTTCAAGACCAGAAATAAAAAAAAAAAAGAAGAAAGAAATAAAACAAAACAAAAAAGAAACATCACGACTGCCAAATATTAATCTATGCTAAATATGTATGAATGAACATTAATTTATGCTTATTTCTTGTTGGGTTGCAATGATTTGGCCGGTTTTGGAAAAAAAATTGAGATTGAAATTGGTTTTTTTATTTTTTTTCGTTGATTTCCCGAATCGGTTTATCCAGACCGATTTTGTACACGAAAATCGGCGTCATAATACCGATTTTTGTTAACCAAATCGGCGACACAACGTCGACTTTACAAGTCAAAATCGGCGTTATAATGTCGATTATTGAGTACAAAATCGGTTTTCGAATACCGATATTTTTTGAATTTTTTTTTTTAAATAATACATTATATATTTGGTTAATTGATATTTTTTTAAATATTTGAAACGAAAATGTTTATCACCATTCGGTGACGTCTACCACTTCTTTAACCCAATCGAGTAGAGCTTTCCGTATCTCAAATATTTATTCGTTAAATAATTCATTTGAATAATCCTCCATCAATCCCCTAGGTTGATGCACGAAAGTATGAGAAAACGGTCTTAAAAAAACACAGATAATAAAATCGGTATTTAAAAACCGAATTCTGTAGTACAAGTCGGCATAAAAATACCGATAATACAAAAACAAATCGGTGTATGTTGTCATGCCGATTTTTACTAAAAAAATCAGTTTTTAAGTACCGATTTTTATTAAAATAATCGGAATGTGGTTACCGACTTTAGTAACAAAAATAGGTATTTGCAGACCGATTTTTGGTATCGTCGAATTTTTTGCCCAACAAAAAAAAACGACTCAAAAGCAAAAATAAACGGTTAAAACATATTTCATTGTGTTCTCCACCCTCGTAAACCACCATATCATTGTTTTTTGGTTCCATCATGAATGTTTGGTATGTATTTGATAATTTTGGTGTGTAGGATTTCTTGGTGGGTTTGTGAAGAAGAAGGGGAAGAAGGAGGAGAGTTTTAAGTTGTGAAATAAGGAAGAAGGGTTTTTGGATTTATGTATTTTATTTAGTCTTGCACAAAAAAAATGATTTTTTTTATTTTTTAATGCTTTGTTTTTTTTGTTTGATTTTAAATTTTATTAAGGGTAAATTAGTATTTTTATATTGGATGTCTTGAACTAATAAAAAAATGGACTTGCATATAACCGCCGCCTACTAAAATATAATGGTATTGGTGATATATAGGCCTTCCTCAGTAATTGACCTCGTGATTTATACACTACACAAACATTTTCCATACCACTAGTCATTCACATGTCACGAATCTGAGTATTAATCAGAATTTCATGATTTTTTGGGTTTCGGGTTTATTCGATTTTCGGGTTTTCAGATTTTCAAGTTTTCGGGTTTTCGAGTTCATATGAAACAGAGGTACTACTTATCTGGGGCATTCATATTCATTCCTTCTAACTAATATTATTTCATCCAAAAACCATAATTGTTTAAGTTGTTATCCTAATTATATATATATACACACACACATTATATGTATATTATATGTGCCATTAATTATTATGAATTGGATTCTTGATGTGATATACATGAAGGTGGAGGTGGCATCTCTATGTATGTGGGCAACAAACAACCATTGCTAAAGCACTACTTTTTCTCTACCAAACAGAACTTAAAAAAACAAAACAAAAGGGATGACAAAACCCCACCGACCCCCCACACCAGCTATATACCCTGCATGAAAACTCTGTGCACCCATAGGTCATTTTATCATCAATATATCTCTCTCTTCCAAACTCTCTCTATATATCTACCTCACACATTCTTCACAAACCTTTTGTAAGCCTTTGTCCTCAAATTTTCACTATCTTGAAAAAATAGCCTTAATTAATTAATTCCTCTCTCACTCATGGCTCGCTCTAGTGCTATCTTCTTTGTCTCCACAATGTTTGCACTTGTAGCTTTCTCAGCTTCTCAAGCTCCAACCCCATCTCCGGCGATGTCTCCGTCCGCCATGGCTACACCACCACCCACCGCCACCATGGCTCCACCTGCAATGCCACCAATGTCCACACCGCCGCCGAGTATGGGGCCATCACCCCCAATGGCGGCACCCGGAATGCAACCCATGCTGCCGTCTTCTCCACCAGCTCCGCCAATGTCTCCGTCGATGGGACCCATGGGGCCTTCACCGGGACCATCTCCGGGACCTTCTCCACCTATGCCGGCACCACCGCCATCGGCAGCTGCTTCGCCTGGACCTAGCATGGCGGCTGTCTTGGCATTCATTGGCGGAGTTGCGCTTCTTGCTTGAAACTTATAACGTTAGCTCGTTCTGCTTTTTTTTCTTCTTTTTTCTTTTAATTTGAGATTATTCATCCCATATTATTCTAGGCTTCAATAAACATTTGTGAATTCTTTATTGTTTTCCTGTGTTTGTATTATGTTTTACTGTTTTTGTACTATGTTATGTTGTTAGCGGGAACATAATTGTTTGAGGGTAAATTGTTAGTTTACCACTTCAAATTCACAGTTGCTTTGTAACATTATTTTGGCATTATATTGTTTGTTTAAACATTGAGAGTTAAGATTGGTGTTCTTTATTGCACGCCAACTTCACATTTTCTGATTCCATCAATTTGATTAATCGTACATACGTACCTCTATTTATAAAACATACCAGAAAACTGCGAAACTGAATTAGAAAAATTTAAACGAAAACTATATGGCCAAATAAATATATATGGGGGTGTGATTCTTGTGTGTTTTTTCTTTTTATGGGAATAGGATTCTTGTGTGATTTCACAGCGGAAGTTTTGTCGTACATGGGATGTTGGATGGAGACAATGAATGTAAGGAGGAGACAGCTGGAAAGGGTAGGGTAGGAATTAACTGACTGACTTTTGAAAATGTGAAGTAAAAGCAGAATGGACCATTAGCAGCTGGATTGTGATGTGCACATGCATCATGCTGCTGTGTTATTGTCTCCACTTCCACACAAACACACACACTACACACACTGATAGAATTCTTAGTACATATATATAAATTGGATGGATCAATTTATAAATTTTGGATTTCAGGCATTCGACAAAAATACTGATACAATAAAATACAAATGGTTAGACAGACATTTAGACGGTACTAGCGATCGATGTGGTCCTTTAAGCAATGAGAGAGAGAGAGAGAGAGAGAGAGAGAGAGCTGCGGGTTGTAAGAAAGAAAGAAGTATGGTGCGAGAGAGAAGTGATTCTGTGGTTATTGGCAGGAACAATTTAGATTCCCGATAAGATATGATGATAGTGGAAACTGTAAAAAGTCAGAGAAAAATGATCGTATATAGCATCTATCTATCTACATGATAATAAAATCATCACAATTTTTTTCTATCTTATTATTTGGGACTTGCTTTATTCGCAACATCTAATCCTCAGTTTGTGAATCCATGCCCAAAACATCACAACATGCTCAAACACACACAAATATGCCATCTAGTTCAATAATTGTACTTTATATTCTATTTTTGTTCGTTCAATAACTTTTTGGGCAGGTCGAATTTTGTTAGTTCAAAAACTTTTTCGGGGCAATTCTCCGGGATTCTGTTCACTTTTAAACCCAAGTGGAAACCATAAGCTGACTAATTGAACAATTGGTTTTTCTTTGAAAAACGCAACAATTACTTGGTAAACACTAGGGGTGGAAATTGAACTGATCGGTTCGAAAGTAGCACTTCTGGAAAATATTCAAATATTTATAAGTGGAAATCTAGGTCTAATTTCATTCCAAAAAATATCGGAAAGTTCAAAAATCGAAATTTCATAATTTTTTTGTCACCTATGGCTATAATATAAAAACACATAATGATATTGATATAATAAGTGTAATTTTCGGAAATATAATTTGAATTTTTGGAATATTTCGGAACTAATATGTATTCCAGTTCCGATCCCAAAAGAAATTGAAAGAGAAGAATCAGAAGTTCTGGAATTCGAAATGAAAATTCTTGTTCAAAAATCGAAAATTTTCATATCGGAATCGGCGGAATTCATAAATTCCGTTCCAATTTTCACCCATAGTAAATACAAGACTTCTATTGCTACAAAAGAGGGGAGAAGATAAATAAAAATATTTCAGGAAGTGCAACCAACCTAAATTCTCCTATAATTTGAGTTTAGTTTGGGTGGAATGACACATAATTACGACCAAATTCGAAAAGATAACTAGACGGAAGAGTTAATCACATGTGAAGAACTAATTTGATGTACTGATCAAACTTAAAGAAAATATTAACATTGAAGCCAAACAAACCATAGAGAGAATGATCACATTGACGATGAGGTGTTAAGCTTAGCTTACCGAAGAAGCTAGCAGACTTTCCCTTGCTATTAAGCTGCTTAGCTATGAAACTCGAACGTGAACTCTGGGTATAGTAGAATGTTCTATTAAAATAAGGATGTAACAAAATTTGTCACTCTGTCCAATGTTAAATATGAAAGAATCGAGACAATACCTCGAACATAAATGATCAACGAGAAAATATTGCTTCAGTCAATTGATTATGGAAGTATGTTTAAGCTATAAGACAGCTGCCCGATTTTTGTAGCACTGGTGTAATCTTTTTTTAAACCGACTTGCTACCTCTGTTACTACCTCATGAGATACCTAATGATTAAATAGTATCGGCTCACGCAAAAAAGAATGGACTTATATTTTTGAGACAAAAAATAAACAAAAATTGGTTAATACTAGTGTATTAGTTTCAACCCCGTTTTCGTTGTTTTCTACGGCATTCAAAACATTCAGTACATGAAGAGGACTTACTCCTAGTTGTGAAGCTAGATTGGAGCTTGCCAGGTTTGACTTTCAATTCTTCGACTAATATTTGGCGAAGCTTCTCGTTTTCTTGCATCAGCTCCTCAATCAGCATCTGGTGTTTCAACACCTGAATGCATATTACTAAAGTTTGTTAGTATATATGTTTCGTCTAAAAAACAAAAACACACACATAAGTAGAAGAAAGACTATGCCACTGATGCATTGTGAATGCATATCAAAGTGAATATGTGTTTTTCTTTTACGAGAATCTCAATCCATTTGAGAAACAAATTCGTTTAATATCACTAATACATGAATCTAAAGTCTCGGAAAATGTCTAGAAATCAAATCAATGCTCCACTGAAGAATTTAATATCTGCATAAGTAATCAGTTTTTTCTGTCAAAACAGTACCATTTGAAGCACATTTTTCTCCAACTGCAGTGTCTTAGCCTGCAACGAAAAATCGGAGTCAGTAACTGTCAGTTCACGATCCGAAATAAATTCAATCCAGAGTCAAAAAAAAAACAAAAATCAAACAAATATTTTATATATATATATATATATATATATATATATATATATATATATATATATGTTTAAATCAAGCTTGAGAATCTATGAGAGAATAAAATTCATCACCAAGGCTTAGCCTAAGTGGCATTGCGCCTTTTCTCATTGTGGGGAGAGGTTGCGGTATCGAAATCCCTTTTGATGCATGAGTCGTAATAACCATTTATACGAGAAAAAAATGTTTTTTTTCTAATAAATTATGAGAAAATAAATTGAAATGCTTGGATGCAATGATTATAATGATACATAATGAAAGACTGCGACCGTATTGCCCGATTTCAACCTTTCACCACTTAAAATAGTATGGTACGAATCGGAGACAATTCTTGTTAAACTTAAGGATCTTCTTACACAATAAACATCTGGGATTATAGCTCGCTGATATATGTGGGGTATAAAAAGAGTTATGCTGCAATGAAGTTACAATAATACTAGAAAAGGATTAAATTTGACGTACTTGTTCATTGAGCGAGCTCCCTTCTTCTTTGAGAAGTGGACTTTTCAAAAAGTTGTTAAGGACCGCCTCTGTTCGACTGCTGTATTCTGTGTTTATTGCAGCACTTTTTGCTGCTAAAGTGTCATCCAGAGACACCACCGCACCTTTCGCATCGCTAATGTTGCCTTCAAATGTACTGTTTGATACTGGTTTTACCAATTTACTAATAATACTTCCCCCGGGATTTTCATGTGAAGTTTCCTTAACCATGGTCATTCCAGATTGTAAAGATGCTGGGATTATTCCTTGAGTAACAGACAGGTTCGAACTCGAATCGATTCCGAGTTTTGTCATCACATATGTTGCCACTTGCTGAAAATTTGGGAGCTCGAGTAAGATTTTAGAAACAAAAAAAGAAGAAGAAGAAAAAACCAACAGCAAAAAGGGACATACTAAAGCTTGTGACTGAAGTTGATGCAGCACACCAGGCTTCACAGCAAGGCCTGCCATGTATGCACTATCTTAGCTTATCTAAAATAGTAAAGAATGAGAATCGTATAAACTTAGATGAAGTGATAAACTTAGAAAATAAAATAGATAGAAAAACTGCGACTTTCTTATGAAGCAACCTGGAATATAGATAACATACCAACTCCAAATCCATGGCCAAAACCCACTCCACAGCCAACACCCACTTGAACGTTCTTTGCGCCCACTTTTATCAACTAGATACATCAAAGTTAATGACAAAACATTACAATTTATATTTTCCATGACATGTACAAATAACCGAAGAGTAAATATCAGAGAGAAAACATACAGAAGTATTGATATGTCTTTGCACACCAGAAAAGGCATCGGTTGCACCTCTAGTGGCACTCATGACTTGGTTGAGGACCGGTATTGCACCTAAAGTGACATATTGAAGTTTCACAACTAACTCAGAAATGTCGATGCCCCAATTCTAAAAACGTAATAAAAAGTAATAATGTACTGTGGCACTTGGTTAGTATAATGACAGTCGTCGACTGTTCTTTAATGATAAAAAATAGTTAAAACCAATATATATGGACAGGATATAATTTTGTAACGAGCATAGCTCTAGATGCATCACTATCAATAAGTAGATTAATTCTAACATATAAAAATATTCCAGAATGCTCAAAATCTTTTGGCAAACTATCTATTTCAATTTTGAGCACGACTTTCCATTCCGTTTTCTTATGATGGTTTTGTGAACATGGCCACCCACTGAATTTAAAGCCTGATACAAAATAAAAATGCAGACTAACCTACGTTATTCATCAATAAAAAAAAAAAAAAAAATCCATTTAAGCTTTTCATGCGCAATACAGCTGATACTAGAGCATGGATAAAAAAAAAAAGATTCATTATACTTTTTCTTTATAATTAATTTAGAAGGGAAGTTGGAACCACATTTCCTTACTATTTGAGTTGTTCCATTATTAAGATTGATCATTTCATAGTTGCCAGTTGATAACCAAACCCTAGCTTCAGATGCTTATATTTCGAGTTCATGAAAGTTGAAACGTATACTGAAGCATCGGCCATCGGTGTAGAACGGACTAAAATTAAATCATTCTAATCTAAACATTTTTGTTCTTCTCATTTTTTTTTTGTTCCAAATATATCAACATGAATCCACCAATTTCTCAAAACAAGAACATAAACGAAACACGAAAGTATAAATTCGACATTCTAAAACTCACAAAACACGATCAAATAAGTGCTCAAACATCAAATATTCAACCGTCCACCAAAAAACCAGTTCACGAATTCCAGGATTCAAAAAAATTGCCACCTAACAGAGCAGCAAAAACATTAATTATGAGTAATTCCATGTATGCATTTAGGGAACCTCCATGATTCAGAGAGATTGATTTAACGGAGAAGGAGAGTGGGGGAAAAGGTACCTAAGTTTAAAGGGCGGCCGACGCCAATACCCAAGCCGCAACCAATGCCGAAGCCAGTGAAAACTTGACCCACCTTCAAATTAAACGGATTCTCAATTCTGATCCCTCTTCTCTCTTTGGTATGGATTACCACCCCCTTTCCCTCTTTCGTCGCCGCCATTCTTTCTTCTTTATTTTTCTCTACTTACTAATTTGCTCAGATGCTACACCACTGCACTGGTTCTACGCTAGTTGTTCTCTTTTTTTTCGTTTTGGTAATTAACATTTTCTCTTTTGTGGATTTACAATTTCTTTTTGTTATTTTACTAAACGTTATTAAAATGAGTCAATTTAATATAGGTCCTCCTACCAGACGTTATATATGTTTATAAATTCAACTAATAAAACACAGTTTTTAGTAAATTTATTATTTTTAACGTGTCAATGATATCCTCAACAATATATGAAAAAAAAAAAAAAAAAATGGTTTGTACCGATAAATATTCAAGTGCAAACATAAAACGCGAGTCAGTCCCCAACTACGTTTCACAAGTGTGGCAATCCTAAAAGCAAACATAAAAATGCAGTTCACTCCCTAACCATGTGTGGAAAGTCCGAAACACCCTTCATTTTGTTTTGTAATTACCTGCAAATGTCTGACACGCCTTCCAATACACTTTTTCACGCGTCGTTTGAGAGACACATTCCACGCCTTTTAAACTATCCATGAATGTAATTACAAGAGGGGGGTTTCGTAATTTGATCATAACTCAGGGGTGGCCGTAATTTGCCCTTTACTTATTGTCGAATTGCATGATTTTGAACACTTTCTCTCCTGGGTATTATTCTTCGGCGACATTAGCATGTCCTCAAAGTACTTTTAGTCCTAACAAGGATTTGATATATGATGTTTGATGACTTTGATATAGGATATGGGAAAAAAAGCTTAATTGTATTAATCTTGGTGATGTTGTCGTATATGTCATATGCAATAATGGTATTGCTAGTGCATTTGGATGGTGTTGAAACATAATATTGGAAGTACTTGTAGTGGAACTTTATAGTACATTGTATTTGTTATAATTGTATTATAACAATTTTTTTAATTAATTTATATATTTTGTTTGGGTAGTAATGTTGATTAATTCATTTCTTTATTTAACTAATACGATAATTGCTATTCATAAACTATAATAAACAACAATATAATGATTAACGAAACACACTTTAATTGATGAATTATAGGACGAGCCATGTAAATTGAAATACATAACTCATAAAATGTGGAACGGACATTTGGAGTTCTTCAAGCTCGATTTGCAATTATTAGAGAAGCAGCTCGATTCTCGATGAAAGAAGACTTGCATGAAGTTATGTTTGCATGCACTATTATGCAGAATATGATAGTTGAGGAATAATGCAATGGCAGAGACCCCAAAAGCTTGGCACGACCTCTTCATAATACTCGCCTTTGAAGGAAAGTCCGGTGATATCTCCCATCTCCCAAAGCGAAATTCCTTCTCTCCTTCCCAGATGCATCATAGTAATTAGAGATAACGAATGAGATCTGAAAGAGGATATACTAAAAGCACATAGATCGTCGAAATTGGAACCCTTTTCAACTCAGTTTAACCACCCCATGTATGTGCGCCAGTCTCTGTCTAGCTCGGGAAGGAATTACGCTTGAAACACTTATATTTTTACGATGTTCAATCTCTCACAAACCTTGACTATGAAAGTTCGTCCTATATTCCGCCTATTGAGATTTTGAGATATTTTAATAATGCGACATATGTTAGTTTGCTTAGTCGACATTGAAATCTGATAAATCAAGGAAAGTACAATGAATTAAGAAGGAGATTGGTAACACATTTATTGAATAAACGCACTCAAATCGAAGATTTTGAAGATTATGATGGTGATGGTAATAATAATTATGGTGAATGAGATTTTTTTAAATTTTAATTAATTTATGTTGTAATATTATTTATTTATGCAATAATTTATGAGATTATTGTTTATGTATGATTTTGTTATATGTAAAATGATTTGAGCTAATTTTATTTCATGTTTAGATAGTTTTTTAAAATTGACAACATAATTTTTAAATTATATAGTGCAAAAAATTTATTACTTAAAATTGAATCTATAATTAATATTTAGAAAATAAAATATACTAAAATTATGATAAACATTAAATTTATAGTTTTGGGACATATATGATGAAATTCTACAGGAGACCAAACTAAATATTTATTTATATAAGTGGTGAAATGGTAAAATATTATTATTATTATTATTATTATTATTATTATTATTATTATTATTATTATTATTATTATTTGACATAAATTTTGGTGCAAAACATTAATCCATTTTTTACTCCAAAAATATTTTTTTCTCCAAAACATAAATGGTAAAATATTATTATTATTTTCTCCAAAAATTGTGGAATGGTAAAATAGTGTGTTACTTATTGGAGATCAACCCATTTTTTGACAATAAAAAGTGGGATTGGTGAAAAAATTATGGAACCGCTTGAAAAAAAATAAAAATTAAAAACTAAAAACAATTAAAAATTAAGAAAACAACCTTTTAAAAAAGTCAAAAAGATTCAAAACACACCTGAAATCCCTCTGGTTTCCCAATTCTCACCACCCAAACCGGCGCCGTCTCCGCCGCTGCCGACGCCGACGTCGACGAAGCCGCCTCATTCTTCCGTCAACGCCGCGGTGTCCACCTTTGTCGCCACCTCCTTCCCCCCTCTTTCTTCCGCCGCCGTCCCCTCTGAAATTGTGAATAGGGTATGAATTATTAATTCAATTAACTCAGTTATCGTAGGAATTCGAGTAAAGCATTCTAGTATTTTGGTGTTAAATATTAATAATATGAGGAACGTTGTTAAGTAGCGTACTGAAATTTCGAAAGTTGTTGACTATGTTTTAAGTTACAGATTATTTTTTTGAGGTTGAAGGATGTGATGAAATGATTAACAGTATTAGATTTTACTTGTGTTTTTACAGCTAAAATGTTTACGAATGATGAGAGACAAAAGGAGAGAACTGGAAAATATGGAAGTCCGAGACTGCAATACCTGCAGGTAGGTGCCTTTGCTTGATTACCATTGCAACATATCAAGTCTTTCGGATTGATCCGACGAATATTCGTTTTTATGTAATGTTGACATGCTGACTTTTGTATGTTTAATTATCCAATTCTTTTGATTTTATACCTTAGGAACTGGTTGCACAATTTCAGAATGCATCCAATGAAGGTACGGCTGCCAAAACTTAATTGGTAACTACTCCGTTTCTAACTTAGTTTACAATTCATGTGTGGGAATTAGAATATTTAGTGTTTCCAATAAGGGGTTGAATACTGTTTTCAGTTCGGTTTTCAGGTTTAACTATTAACCAGAGTTACAGTCTCATCCTTTGCATTCAAGAAAATGTTGCTTACTGATAGTGTAGTTACTAGATTAATCTGTAACAAACACATCTTCAGAAAGTTATTGTCTCCCTTTGTTCTTTGAGCATGTCAAAGATTACAAATATGAAGCTAAAGTTGTACCAACGCCCGGAAACGAGCATTTCGAACTGAACAGCCATGGTTTTTAATCTGCCGCTACTGTTTATGGGAAAATAGTTGCATCATTAAAATATCAAATTATGTTGTTTTCATTGTGATATCTCTCCATGTTATTGGTCATTGGACGGAAATCTATTCCCTTGGCTTATTTAACCGACAAGGCAAAAAATCACTTCTATTGTGTCTGAAATTCCACTAAAGGTGCGCAATAATGTTGTATTAGCTGCATATTAGTGACCACCTTAAGCAGTAGATGATCTAGATATTAAATTTATGTTAATTCACGTTTTAAATTTTTGTTCTCAGTATAAATTTCCTTCGAATTCCCCGTAAAGTTAATGCTGATAAAATGTAGGGCTGCGTATATGTAACCTAATCAGTTTTCCCTCGATAATCCATCAAGCACAGGCCAGCATATCCTACTCTTTCAGGGTTATAAGCAAGGTAGTCAAAATCGGGATTTTAAGTGAAATCTGAGAGGGGTAGTAAAATCGAAAACGTAAAATCAGATCTTAAATCGTAAGATTTTTACATGTATTGTAAAATAAATATATTTAGTACTTACTACATAGAAAACATCCGTAACACAAATAAAATAAGTCATAATATACATAAAATATGTCCTAACAAATATAAAACATCCCAACATTAACAAAACGTGTTTTATCATTAATTAAACATAGTCTTATCATAAACTGTGTTAGGAGATAACTGAAACTGACACTCACAACCGCTGCATGTTTTTTTAGCAGAAGAGAAGTATTTTCTTCTCGTCTGATAGATTGTTATTTTAGGGCAGGGCTGAGCTTTATATATATTCTGGATTATTTGGTAGTTGGCTAAAAAAATTTAGTTAAAAAACTGAATTTATGAGACCAAAATCCAAAATTTCAGCCCAATTCTTGACAAAAACCAAAATCGCCAAAATCACACTAAAATCGCGTTTTTAACGATTTTAACGATTTTGAACGCGATTTCACGTGATTTTAAGGCACCTGCGATTTTAGTGAGATCTTACTCCTTTTCAGTGTGTAAAATCTTAAAGTCTTACGATTTACGATTTACGATTTAGATCTCGATTTTGACTATATTGGTTATAAGCCGAGCATTACTGTAATAAAGAAGTAGTAAGTAGTTGGAGCTGCTCTTGAATTTTAGTAGGTACTATTCTATTATTTTTTTGCATGTCTGCCTTTAATTATTTGCATAATAGCTAGACAACATATGTTGTCTTTATTCGCCTTGTTTCCTTCCAAAGGGATTTTGTATCATATGCAATCTTCTGAAGAGATGCTCTAACTTACTGTACATATGTATGGTGCTTGACCTGAATTCTTGTAGATGTTATCTTTCGTAGATTATGTTTTTTTTTATCTTTTGTACTACCAATACCTTTTGGCGTTACATATACAATGAATTAATTAAATTGCAGAAACAAAGGAGAAAATTGTTGCTAATTTGGGGAACTTTGCTTACGATCCTTACAATTTTACCTTTCTACGTCAGGTTTGTGATATCCTCGTATAAATTTAAGTTGATTAAGAAAGTTCATGTTTTGAGTGACGTGAATAAATGATATGTTCATTGAGCAGCTAAATGTTTTGGAACTTTTTCTGGACTGCTTAACAGAGCCCAACGAGAGGCTTGTAGAGTTTGCCGTTGGAGGAATCTGCAATGCTTCTTCGGGTAGGATAATATTCCGAAATGCAATTATACTTGGAAGAACGTAAAAAAAATGATGCATCTCGTCTTCAATTTACTATTATGTTTCTGATTTCCTGTAATTATTTTCTGACATACAGATCCAACAAATGCTTCAATTATCGTTCAATGTGGTGGTATTCCTCTTGTTGTCCAATGCTTATCAAGTCCTGTTAGAAACACGGTATAACCAATAATATTTCTTTTTAAAGTTTTTACATAGTTTCTTTCAGCTGTAGAATTTATCGGGAAACAAAGGGAATATTTTAACCAGCTCATTTGCATACTTGCTCCATTGAGCCGTGTTTGACTAGCTCATTACATGTGTATGTATCTATTGCAAAATAAAAGGCTGGATTTGACTCGAGTTTATGTTTTCCCTAATGGTCTAGAAGCATGTGTTAATGTGTAGGTAAATTATGCTCTCGGATCGCTGTACTATCTGTGTAATGAAACTACTGAGGAAGAAATTCTGAAGCCAGAAATAGTGGACGCCATCAAAAGGTTTGCTGCAGCTGGTGCAGTTAATGTTGGATTCAGTAATTTGGCTCAGGCTTTCTTAGACAGACACATCTCTAAATGATTTTCGTTTTGTCATTTAAACCGTGTGGTTTGATCCAAATTCCATGTACAAAAACTAGGATTGTTTCACTATATATACCATTTGAATTTGTTAGTTAATTTTAATAGTATGTTATTTTGCTCGGTCGTTCACTTCATTTTTCGGCTTGAAACTGATGAGCCGAAACTTTTATTATAGAAATGACATGAAAAGGCTGAAGCTGAACCCAGAGAGCTTTTAGTACAGTTCAAATTTTACAACTTACATTACACAAGTCATACACAGTGACTTCTTTTGGGTCGACCCTCTAGATAAGCCACACATGCATGCAGCTGCTCGGGGCCCCCAACCCTCTGCAAAAAGTTGTAGTTTATATTTATACTTACTTGAAATTTGAAATTTTTAGAAAATTTGTTAGGGCATCTCCAACTCGAAAATTGGCACATCAAACACGTTTTGGGTTTGCTACAGTGTTTTTGCCTCATTTGATGGCAGTGTTGGACCTGCCCTTAGGATTCAATTTTAATTTTTAATAATATGATCTAATTTTAAATTTTTATCTTTATATAAGTTGACATCCATGGTTGTTATTATAGGTTAGTCGTCGATTGTAAGTGTAATTAAAAAAAAAAAAATCGGAAAAATTCTTATTTTATTTTCGATTTTTTTTAAAGGAAATTCTACTAAAAGTATTGTATTTAAATAATATTGTATTGTGGGTTTAGAAATACTTTGTAATCTCTCTTACTAATGTAGCTATTTATATTCGTGTCAATTTCTCAGGCCACACAGTCCATGAATTTTGGATCAATACCCAACTTGTTTTAAACATTTGTAGGTAGAAATTTGTCACAAAGTAGTAAAGTTTTCTACGAGCTCTCTATAAAATTCTTCATTATACTTACTTTCTATAACTCAAGTAGAATATGAAATGTTTTATAAAGTCACTCACAACCATGATATAAAATCAATCTCACCATCAATTAGGAAAGTGAAATGCTATATATAAGAGTAGAATTTTAGTTATGAACCAAGTAAACGAAATTCTAAACACAATAAAGCCAGTAGATTCTATATATACAACAAAAAAAATGGGTCTGGAAGCCATATTTTTAAATATGCGTGGGGCCTAAAAAATTTTAGGAATGACCTTATGATTTCGCTAAAATTCTACTTAACGGTTACGTGTAATTCAAGAAAGCAACTTATCAAACTCTAAAAAATTATTCATTAAAAAAAGGGCAAATGGCAAAAAGGCCCATCACATGGGACTTAAATGCATTTTAGTTCACAAAAAAAAACAGTCTCTCAATTAAGCCCATCCCCATGTCTTTAGTCTAAAATACCCTCAATAATATAATTCTTAACAATTCCACCCATTATGCTCTAACTTCCTTAATATTACACATTGACCCCGGATTTAAACAAATATATGACATTAACCCCCAAAATTTTTTTTTTTCAGAAAATAATTTTTTTTCTGAAATGTTTTTTTTCCGGCCAGATTCCGGCGTTGACTTTTTTTTTTTTTTTTTTTTGAAATTTTTTTTTCCTGAATTTTTTTTCCGGCCGATCAACCACCGTTGACCGACGGTCTCCGGCGTTGACGTTTTTTTTTTTGAATTGTTTTTTCTTACAAAAAAAATATTTTAATTAATATTACTGTCTTGACTACTAAATTACTGTCTCAGACAGTAATATTACTGTTTGGGACAGTAATATTATGAATATTATTTTTCCGAACAATAATATTATTAATATTATTGTCTAAGACAGTTAAATTACTGTTGGAGACAGTAATTTAACATCCAAGACAGTAATATTAATTAAAATAAATTTTTTTGTAAGGAAAAAAATTAAAAAAAAAAAAAAGTCAATTAACAGTTAAATTACTGTCTCCGACAGTTAAATAACTGCTGGAGACAGTAATTTAGCAACGAATACAGTAATATTAATTAAAAATATTTTTTTTAAGAATAAAAAAGTCAATTAACAGTTAAATTACTGTCTCCGACAGTTAAATAACTGCTGGAGACAGTAATTTAGCAACGAATACAGTCATATTAATTAAAAATATTTTTTTTAAGAATAAAAAAGTCAATTAACAGTTAAATTACTGTCTCCGACAGTTAAATAACTGCCGGAGACAGTAATTTAGCAACGAATACAGTAATATTAATTAAAAATATTTTTTTTAAGAATAAAAAATTCAATTAACAGTTAAATTACTGTATCCGACAGTTAAATAACTGCTGGAGACAGTAATTTAGCAACAAATACAGTAATATTAATTAAAATATTTTTGAAGAAAAAAAAAACAGTCAATTAACAGTTAAATTACTGTCTCCGACAGTTAAATAGCTGCCGGAGACAGTAATTTAGCAGCCAAGACAGTAAAATTAATTAAAATATTTTTTTTAAGAAAAAACAAAATTATTAAAAAAAAAAAAAAAAAAAGTCAACGCCGGAGACCCGGCGGTCAACGGCCGTTGACCGGCCGGAAAAAAATTTCAGGAAAACAAAAATTAAAAAAAAAAAAAAAAAAAAAGTCAACGCCGGAATCTGGCCGGAAAAAAAATATTTCAGAAAAAAAATTTATTTTCTGAAAAAAAAAAGTCTTGGGGGTTAATGTGATATATTTGTTTAAATCCGGGATCAATGTGTAATATTTAAGAAGTTAGAGCATAATGGGTGGAATTGATAAGAATTAGGGTTAAAATTGGGGTCAAAATTGAAATTAGGGTTAAAATTGGTTAATTGATGAAATTGGGCTAAATTGGGATGTAAATCATGAAATTGGAGTTGAATTGGGTTTCAATGAATTGAGGGTAATTTTGGTATATATAAAAGGATTTTCCTTATTTAATTTGCAAATAAGTTTGAATGGGCTGGATTTATTTGAAAGACAAAAAAATTGAATGTCCCTCTTTTAATTAAGTGCCCTTGTCATGGGCTTTTTTGTGATTACCCTTAAAAAAATGAGTATGCTATTCACATTGCATTTTTTCCCACATATATTGCGAAATAATTCATATTTGACAAATCATTTAAACCTTTTCCAAATTCTCACAACCTCTAAATTTTGAAAATTTCAAAATCGTAATAATTTTTGCTAACAATATTAGTTAGAGCACAATTATCAATATGGATGATACCCACTTCAATTTTGAGGTAAAAAATCCCCTTTTTTTTTGTCGAATTCTGATTTTTCACTCAATTCGTGTTGTTTTGTACGAAATTAAACTCGAAACTGATTTTGTCCAAAATTATTTTTTGTTTCGTGTACACTTACATGAAATACATTGTGCATCGTGTAAATGTACACGGAATTCCATTTTTTAATTAATTCAATAATGTTTATGTTTATATAGGAACACGAAAAAGAATCTCACGATTACAGTCACTTCTTTCAACGTGATGTCGCATTTGATAGTAGTGAGACATTAACTATGTGGGCAAAAGACACTACAATTACTCATAATCATCAACTTATTAATCATTGTAAAAATGAGAATTATCAGTATTCGACGTGTGTAAGGTATCGATCTGGATGAAGCCATGAACTATTGAAGAAACATCCTGATCATTTCAAGTTAATTGACAAGAAGTCAAAGGATGATAGATTATGACGACTGCGATGATAATCATAACATGGGCTGATTATTCATAATTGGTAGAATATGAAAGATTGTATTTTATATTTTAATGTAATTTTATTTCTTGTTGATTGAAATGACAATCATAATAAATTGTATTTTCAATCTTCTTAGTATTTATCTTAATGTCAATGTTATGTTTATTATTATTTTTTTTTTGCCAAAAATATTTTATTATTCCATTATGATAAAGCGTTTTGAGGTCTCGTCAAAACCTTGTGGACCTAGCACAAGGAAAAAGAGTACCCCTACAATGGTAATAAAATAATCAGAAACGACACTATAATCAATTTCTCATTATTTTTTGTTTGTGCTTTGTTTCGGAGTTATTTCTTAAACTGAGCTTAGGGAGGGTTCTTGGACAAAAGAAACATGTGAGCATGAACATATACAATGCGCAAAACGTACACAGAGCTTTGTCGGGGAGTTTAGCGAAATTACCTTCTTCTATTTCCTTTTGTTCGCCAGTAGAATATGTAAATATTGGCAGAACCCAACTATGACAACAATTGTGCCAGCAGTTCGTGATTTGCGGGACTCCTGGAGTGATAAGGTGTCTCACGATAACTGGAGAGATAAAGATGAAGAGTCCTGCAAATCACGTAATATTGTTGACCGTGAAACCCCAAATGATTTGGAGTCCTATAGCAGCAAATTCAACCCAACATGGTAGTTCAATAAGATAGAGCTTATATAGGATTTAGATTCATCTTATGTAACTTACGAGCAATCTCTTCTCTTTTAAATATATATGTATTTTCTCCTTTAACATAGAATATACAGCCTTGTGCTCACGTTTAGTTTAATAAGAAATAACTTTTCTCCTTTTCTCGGGATAATTATAGTTTTGGTCCCCCAAGTTTGCACATTTTTCATTTTTGGTCCCCCATTTACCGCCTTCAACAAAATATACACTAATGTTGTCACATTTTAACACATTTAGTCCTTCCGTCTATTAGACCGTCAATAAGTAACGGTCAACTCTTGAATTTGGGCTGTTGAATTTGGGATTTTTCATAGATAAAAATTGCACCCAGACCCCTGCATTCTCTTAAAATATTATACTACCCCCTAAAATTTTATTCAACTCTAATTTAACACCAATTTCATCATTTAATCAATTTTGGCAAACAACCCCAATTTTTACCACCATTACCGCTAACCGTAAACCGCCGTTGATTTATTTTTTTACTTTTTTTTTCCTGCATTGACTTTTTTATTTGGTATTGATTTTGACGCCGTTCACCGACATTGTATTCTCGGTTAACAATGTTGATTTATTTTTATTTTTCTTGATTTTTTACGAACTTTTTCCTTTAACCTTTTTTCCGATCAACACAATTACTGTATAACACAATAATAATACTATATCAATATCTAGTATCGTAATATTAAAATTACAAACTTTTAACAAAGTTTTTGTCTAAAATTCTAGGGCCTAAATACAATTTAAAAAAATTCTAAAATCCATAATTTACTCCGCTCGATCTTTTCATCGTGGAACCGCCACTGCATCCCAAATTTATTCCCAAGAAAATATGAAGAAGATGAATTAGGCATGTGCGGAGTAATCTGAAATGAGATAACCACTCTAGTACAACGGTTTTTGGGGCTAACACCGACCGTTAATTTTTATCTTAAAATTTTTCCGTCATTGAGATGCACTGACTTTTTCCTTTTTTCTTTATTTTGATTTTTTTTATGATATTATTTTCTCGCCGATTATCTGCTTTGCTTTTTTTAATTATATTTTTCCATTACTCAATAATTTAAATAAAAATAAAATAAAAATTAAGAAAAAAAATGTCAACGCTTTTAAGCCGACATTCAACATCGGTCAACAGCGAGAAAAAAGATCAATCGACAAAAGAATCAACCGAGTTAAAAAGAAAGTCAAAGTCGGATTATCAAATTTTGAAAAATCGGGGTCATTGGTTAAAATTGGTTAATTGATGAAATAGGGGTTAATTATGATTATATAAAATTTTAGAGGTTTTTAGAATATTTTAAAAGAATACAGGAGTCTTATTGCAATTTTCTCAAAGAAAAACCCCAAATTCAACCGTTGACCGTTACTACTTAACGGTCAAACAGACGGAGGGACTAAATGTGTTAAAATGTGACAACATTAGTGTGTATTTTGTTGACGGTGGTAAATTGGGGACCAAAAGTGAAAAACGTACAAACTTGGAGGACCATAACTGTAATTATCCCCCTTTTCTCCTTCTCTTCTCTGTAAACACATACTACATGCAATACTAAACTACCCATATATATACCCTAATGTATTTTGAAAATATAAGAGATTATACACAAATCATATTAATTATCTTATATTGGGGGAATTTTTGTTCTTTTTACCCATTGAACCTGTAAAACGTAACAATCCCAAATTACAGTGCAATAGAACTAGGTATAGCACTAAACAAAGCTTACATACGCCCAACATTTAAAGAAAACATAAATAATACACATCTTATAATATAAATAAATTTACGTTTAGAAGGTCTTTCAACAGTAAAACAACTGCAAGGGCATTGGCGAGCGGTATTAGGGTGGGAGGGAAGTGTTAGGTCACGAATTCTATTCCCATCGGGTACAGTTGTAGGCCAATTTTATTTTTATTTTTGGAAAGAATTTTTTATTTAAAACGAAACATATTACAACGATAGTAGAACTAGGTTTTAAATATCGCCTAATTTTCGTAACATAAAGAGTGGTGTTAAAACTAGATTTTCGAATAACTTACATTTTTTTCCCATTTTTTGTTGAAAGTATAGCTTCGGAAATGTAGAAGAGTTCCCAGAAAAAATCATCTAAGATGCTCGAAGTTTGATTTTAGTGAGAAAAAATGGGGCGAACAAAAGAGAAGAGGAAGGAGAGAGAAATGGGAGTCCACGACATGATTAGGGATGTAAAAAGGGTAGCGTAACGTACACTACTGAAGGTATTTATGTATCTATTGCAAAATAAAAAGGCTGGATTTGACTCGAGTTTATGTTTTCCCTAATGGTTTGAAAGTATGTGTTAATATGTAGGTAAATTATGCTCTCGGATCGTTCACACAATTCCTTTAACTCTTTGGTCAAAGGTTGCGAATACACATCAAGATTGTTGCCAGGTTCAGAGGGACCAGGTATAAGTAGACACTACATCAAGTAAGACTTCTTCATAGAATCACTAGGGGGTAAATTGTATGGCATTAAGATTACTGGCTATGTACTATGGGCAACATTCATTGTTTTAAAAGGATTAAAACCATCAATTTTCAAACCCAATCGTACATTCGGAGGATTCTTAGAATAGTTCAATAATATTAATTATATTATAATAAAATTCAAATATATCAGGTCACGAGTTTTCAAACAAAAAAAATCAAAATACGACACATGTATTGAAGACACTTTCTATGTTTCTTAATTAACATGAACCGAACAAGAATTAAATAGGAAAGGCATGTGAACTAGTACAATCACAAACTAAGTAAGATAATAATGTAAGGCAAGACATATTTGATTATATATATATATATATTATGATTTATGTTCTTTAATATAATTAGTACCAGTACCATCAGTATCAGTATAAGTATATGTATCAATAGCATTAAAATTAGTTTTAGCATTTATATTACAATGCACAAAACACACACAGAGCTCCGTCAGGGAGTTTAGACAAATTACCTTCTTCTATTTCCTTTTGTTCGGCAGTGAAATCTGTAAACACATGCTACATGCAATACTAAACTACGCATATATATACTCTAATGCTTTTTGAAAATATAAGTGATTATACACAAATCATACTAATTATCTTTACTGGGAGAATTTTCGTTCTTTTACCAATGAAACCTGTAAATCGTAACAATCCCAAATTACAGTGCAATAGAACCTAGGTATAGCACTAAACAAAGCATACATATGCCCTACATTAAAAAAAAACACAAATAATACACATCTTGTATAATATAAATAAATTTACGTTTAGAAGGTCTTTCAACAGAAACAGTAGAATAACCGCAAGGGCATTGGGCGAGCGGCATTAGGGTGGGAGAGCAATGTTTGGTCACGGATTCTATTCCCGTCGGGTTCGGTTGTAGGCCACTTTATAAGGCCAATTTTTATTTTTATTTTTATTTTCTGAAAAAAAACCCTGTAAAATGAAACACATTACAACGATATTAGAACTAGGTTTTAAATGTCGCCCAATTTTCGTAACACAAAAAGTGGTGTTAAAACCAAATTTTTGAATGACTTACATTTTTTTCCCATTTATTGTTGAAAGCATAGCTTCGAGAATGTAGAAGAATTTTCAGAAAAAAACATCTAATATGCTCGAAGTTTGATTTTAGTGAGAGAAAATGGGGCGAACAAAAGGGAAAAAGAAGAAGAAAGAAATGGGAGTTCAATCTACGTGATTATAAATGTGAAAATGTAGCGTGTAACGCGCAAAACTAGGGGTATTTATGTCAATTCATATCGATAGAGTACTATTAACAAATTACAAAATTTGTACTGTCCTGATATGAAAAGAAAATACACAAGAGCCTAGCAAATTGCCTCATATTTTGGAGAAACAATATCAAGAAAATCAAATTGTAACCAAATATTGGCTCTTAGAGTTGAGAAACTAAATGAAGTATCAAACTACCACTTTGATACTCGAAAATTAAAAAAATGTTCTCCTATGGGCATTAAAGTGACATTTATGACACTCAACTATCCCGAGGTGCAAAAATGCTCCCTGGAAAATTAAGTATAAATAATATAACCACTCCATTAACCTATCATTATTTGACATTGGCATTTAAAAATATAATTATTCATATATTTAAAATTTGATAATCTATTTGATACTTGTGGTTGGAGTGAATTTTTTTTGTCGAAGTATCAAAGTATTATAAGTATCAAATGAATGTTTAATGCTCCATTTTGATATCTCCTCATTGGAGTTGCGCAAAGGGCATGTAATATGCCTAATTAGGCCAGCCCAATGAGCCTATATTTTATTTATCTACTGGACTACGAGCCCGATTTAGAAGATCACTACTACGAAAACCCAATCACCTATAAATAAGGTTTGAGCCCGACTAATTAACCTCAGCCGAATCCACAAGGTATAAATAACTATTTAATTCATTTGTTAAAGGTACCCCTATTATATACCCAATACTACAATTTGTATTATCTCAACTACTTCTACTATCCGCACATTTGATTTGAGCGTTGGGTTTCCGCCGGATCAACCCCGATCTAGTTCATGTGTTCTCTGTTCGGTTCGCAGGT
Source organism: Erythranthe guttata (assembly GCF_000504015.1). The sequence continues at coordinate 563,339 of NW_012194948.1, forward strand.
CACACTCTCTTGATCCACTTTGTTCTCCCAACTCATCCTACCTTAATTACCGGTGATCTAATTCTAATATATCATCATATCATCAATAAACTTCAATGGTGAAATATTAAAATAGAGCATTAAACATTCATTTGATATATATTAGGGGTGGTTAAGTATCAAAGTAAATATCACTTACTTTAATGGCTCCATTGGATGATGATTTTTTTTTTAATTTCAAAGTATCAAACCGGTAGTTTTTTTAATTTGAACTTCGTTCAGTTCTTCACTGGAATTGCTTACATTCCATAATATAATGTGGGGCATGTGGATACAAAATATCCAGCAGTTGATTGTTGAATATGGTGTATGACGAAACTGAATCCCAGCCACTTGTTCACCATCAACCAATCCCCCCACAATTCTCAGAATTTGCTAAAACACACACACACACACACACACACACTGAATTTCAATTTGAAATTAATGGCGACACTTGTAATTATGCCTCAAAAGTGGCCATCGAGGCTAATTGCTTCTTCACTCCCAAAACACAGACTGAACAAATCAATTTGTGCATCAATTAAGAATAATTCAAAATCTGAAGTTAGGAAGGAAGATATTGTCATCGTCGGTGCCGGAATCGCTGGCCTAGCTACTGCCGTTGCCCTTCAAAGGTAGGTTTTTTTTTTTCAATTTCAATTTCAATTTCAATTTCCCCCCTTTTTTATTTTTTTGATAATCAATATAATAAAGTAATTAATGTCAGGTTGGGGATTGGTTCATTGGTAGTTGAACAGGCCGAGTCGCTGAGGACCGGTGGTACTTCTCTTACATTTTCCAAGAACGGTTGGAAAATTTTGGACGCTATTGGTGTGGGAACTGACCTCAGGCCCCAATTCCTCCAAATTCAAGGGTATATGTTTGGTTGTTGTATTTACAAAATTAGTGGAGAATAATAAATTGATTGTGTTAGCCTGAGATTTGGCAGCAATTGTCCATGTCGGGAGGCCCCGTGTACTGAATGCACTATAAGACTAGGGTTTGTGCTTTTCCTGACACTAATTGATTTTAGGATAACTGGTAGCGCCTGATGTCGGTCCAGATTCGTCTACTATCATTAGGATTAGATTGCACTGAACTGAAATTTGAGATATCGTGTTACTCAATTGGATAATTTTGAAACTATCTAACAGCTTAAGTACAAGTAATATAGTTGAAGGCAGTACATATTTATGTTCTAATAATAATGTAGGGAATATTACATTTTGTATCCGTTATCTTCTCCTCTATTTCAAATTCAAGCTCTTCACAGCTCAGCACTCGTCTAATTTAAGCCCTCGTGTTTATATAAAATGTTCTAGGTTGTTTGAACTTCGTTAAGCTGTGATAAAAAAATGCTGAAATTGTATGTATGTGAGCATTTAATTGTTTAATTTGTATGTCATAATTAACATGTTGGTAAGATATCTATGTTGGTATCTCTAAACTATTGCATATTACCAGCTGTGCAGGATAGTGATGAAATCCGAAGATGGAAGAGAATTGCGCTCTTTCAATTTCAAAGACGAGGATCAAACGTAATTTCATTCTTCTTCATTACATATACATATTTTGTTGAAGCTTACTTGGTGTTACGTGGTTTGGTATTTCAACACTTAATTAATGCATTTGCAAGCAGTCAAGAGATGCGTGCTGTAGAAAGGAGAATTCTGCTCGAGACACTTGCTAATCAGCTGCCGACAAACGCGATTTCATTCTCATCGAAGCTCAAAAACATTGAAATAACCGATAACAACGAGACCATTCTCAAACTCGAGGGTGATTCTCATATATCTGCCAAGGTATCTTCTTCGTCTCTTATAGTGCTAAATTATTGTACATATTTTAGTTGGATCTTTATTAAAATGCAACTCTTTCGGTTGTTAGATTGTTATTGCATGTGACGGTATACGATCTCCGGTGGCGAAATGGATGGGGTTTTCAGAACCGAGATACGTGGGTTATTGTGCTATTCGTGGGCTCGGATCTTATCCAAATGGGAAACAATTTGACCCTAAAGTAACTTATATATACGGTAGAGGTGTACGTGCTGCATATGTGCCCGTTTCTCCTACTAAGGTCTATTGGTTTGTCTGCTTCAACTCCCCATCTCCGGGTATACATGCAATTTCTTCTCTTGAATAAATATCACTAATTGCATAGTAGATTTCAATCAGGGAAAATTACGGTTTTCATCCCTCAAGTTTGCACAGATTTCACATTTGGTCCCCATGTTCATAAAAAAACACATTTGATCCCTAATGTTTCAATAATGTTACTGTTTTAGTTATTTATGTCAATTTACCGTTAGTCCGTCAGTGCACTGATGGACACACACTTGATTCCGTTAGTACTACCAGAAAATTGAGATAAATGAAAATGTTGAATTTTTGAAACATGAGGGACTAAATCAATTTTTTTTGTTAACAAGGAGGACCAAAAGTGAAATCGAGGTAAACTTAAGGGACGAAAAAAACGTATTCCTCCCATTTTTACCATATTGGCACATTTTAAAACATATTATGTTCATGTTATGATGTCGAAACTGCTTAATGCTTGTTACATTTATTTTCTAAAAACATGTGATCTCAGGTCCGAAGATAACGGATCCATCAATTCTGAGGGAAGAAGCCGTAAAATTGGTTAAAAACTGGCCAAAGGAGCTTCTAAATGTAATTGAATCAACGCCAGATGATACAATAATAAGAACACCACTTGTAGACAGGTGGCTTTGGCCAGGGCTAAGCCCTCCTCCTTCAAAAGGGAACGTTGTACTTGTGGGTGACGCATGGCATCCAATGACACCGAATCTAGGTCAAGGTGCGTGTTGTGCACTCGAAGATGCTGTCGTTTTAGCCAAGAAAGTGGCACAGTCGTTGAAATTCGGAAACCTCACAGTCGAAGATGTGTTTAGGTCTTACGCGGACGAAAGGTGGCAGAGAATATTCCCATTAACGGTGCGTGCGAATCTTGCAGGCGGTCTACTGCAGATGGATAATTCGGCGGTGTGTTCGTTCAGAAACAATATTCTCGTGCCTAAGTTGATTAGGCTTGGCCCGATGCTGGAACATACAAATTTTGATTTCGAGCCCCTAAACTTTGATTCGGTCTAGTATGTACTTGTTCCAAAAAAGTGAAAACTCGATTCTTGTATAGTATATATTCAATATAACACATTTTAATTTGCTTACTATCGTTATCGACACCAAACCAAGATAGCTATTTATATATGCAAGCCTGAAAAGTAATTCTATAAGAAGAAAGATAATTGAAAAATATATTCAGTGAAGGGGGGCCGCTATTGCTGATAGCACCATCACAAAAGTTATACATACGAATGAAACCGGTTATGGCTATAACGACGAACAATCAATTAAATAGTGTAAGGAAATAGGAGAAAAACTGGTACCAATCGTCTAAATCCTCAATCTGCCAGCAATATGGTCCCTTTTGTTAACCATTTCCACTGCCATAAGATAGAATAACGGCATCATTAGAAACTACCGAAAGTTCTTAAGTAAGATAATTCGATGAGCAAGAAGCAATGAGTTCGATATTAAGAAGAACGATAATGTTACATGGACTACTGAATCACTAGTCATTGAGCTTCACACAACACCTTGGAATATTTTAAACATTATAAACTTCAAGTTAAAAAATCCCTTGGAAATGATTCGATTAGTAGGTGATATCCCCTCGTAAAATCGTATCGTTTTCGGTATATACTAAGCGGGATACATAAATGATAAGAAAATCAAAGACCGATGACGAACATTTGATATTCGTAAGACGGTTCTATCAACTAATCAAGTCCTATCCAGAATGACAAACAAACTTCCGTGAATATCTCAATCACAGCAATAACTTGGCTACCAAATACAATATTGATAAACATCTGCATATTTATTTATCTATACACTAAATAAATATCAATCAAACACAAATCAAATGAGAATATAAAATCATGAATTCGACGATATATATTTGACAATCGAAGAACAACGAAATAAGAAGTACCTGGGGAAGAGAAAAACCATAAGATGACAGCGCAGAGAATAAGCAAAAGAGGGATGATGTGAACGGCGGCCTCCGCAGATCTGAGCCGACTCTTGTCCTTCTTTGCCACGTGTGATTCCGGGTTGTACGTCGGAAGCTGCTCTTCGGTGTCTGCCGCCGGTGATTGATTTGAGAAAAACTCGTCGGACACTCTGCTTGAGCTCACCGGCCGGTACATATTCGTCGGCGAAAAAGGGGGAATTGAATTGAATTGAATTGAATTGAGAAGAAGAGAGAGAGAGAGAGAGTTGAAGAGAAGAAGCTTTGATTATTTTTTGGGAAATTTCCTTAGTGTAGTTTGGTCGGCGGCACGATGTGGTTGTTGGTCACATTTCAAAAGCCTGTCATCGTTTGGCTGGCATGAGCCAGTGACAAAGGGCGTTTCTTGTTTTTTTCTATATATGTATATATATTTTTTTTCTAAGTAGAAAGGTCGTTTCTTGAATCTTGTTCTTTCAAAACAAAAAAAGGTACATGGTTATATATATATATATATTATTAAATCTTCAGTTTCTTTAAAATTTGAATTTTTTTGTCAATAGGTTAAAATCTACTATGCACGGAAACTTTTTCTACATACGTGTTTCCACGTTTTTGATACGTTTCAGTTGAAACGCCATGACGCCTGTCTGAAACGTTTCGATTCAGTTTCTTTAATTACTTCATAGTTTCGGGAATGTGAAATAATAGAAACGTCTTTCCACTTCAAAGAAATATAAAACATGTTTTGTTTTGAATAGAGACGTGTTATTTCCACCCTTAAAATACCTCATCTCACTACCAAATTAAATATATTTCCTATTTTACCAATTTCTTCTTCTTTCACCTATATTTGTTACAAATATATAAACCGTCTACCAATAAACTAATTACAATATTTATTAAAAAAAAAAAAAACCCCACCATTTTCATTGGAAATCCCATCCTCTCCACTTTAAGTGAATAATACTTCCATTAGAGTAAAAACATCTCTGAAGCTAAAAAGAGCAGAAATTCACGTTTTTTTAGAAATAAATTAAGAGTGCTTGTATGGAAGATCCTGAATTTCCCCTGAAATTGGCCTGATATGAAAGTTTTAATATCTTGTAGTAAATATTTTATTGCAAAAAATTAATAAAATTAAAAAAAATTAAAATTAAAATAATAAAATAAAATTGAAATAACTTAGAACACACGAGGATTAAGTGAATATAAGGAATGGTGGTGGATTATAAATTTAAGGGGTATCTATGACATTTTATAATCTTTGGTAGTGAATTGAGATACTTTGGAGGTGGAAATAGCACCACTCTTTAAATAATGTGAAATATAGGGGTGTGAACGAGCCGAGCTCGGCTGTTTTGGCCAGCTCGAGCTCGAGCTCGAGTCCATGTTACCAAGCTCGAGCTCATCGAGTTGATTTTTTTTTGGTTCGAGCTCGAGCTCGGGTTCATTTAGTTTTTTTTATCATTATTTAATTTTTTATTAAAAATTATTTATAGGAAAATACAAAAAAAAAAAAAAAATTATAAAATAAATAATGAACTCTAGTAGTATTTTTTTAATTCTTATATTATTATTATAATATTTTATATTATTATGAATTATCTAAGTAATATA
>NW_012194948.1:569114-634155 GCF_000504015.1 Erythranthe guttata
ATATATATATATATATATATATATATATATATATATATATATATATATATATATATATATATATATATATATATATATATATATATATATATATATATATTAAAAAAAACAAAGGCAGCTCGCGAGCTGTCGAACAACCAAATTTGGGTCCGAGCTCGAGCTCGTCCGAAGCTCGAACTCGTGAGCTCGATCTCGAGTTCGAACCTTTGTCGAGCCGGCTCATCGAGTTCGCGAGCCGGCTCAGCTTGTTTACCACCCCTAGGGCCTTTTTAGTTGGATGGTTTGGATAGATAGGTTGGGATATGATTATTAATATTAGGATTAATATGATTATTAGTAACACTAATCACGTCTTTTGGTTTGCCTGATACCCTCATGATTAAGATTGTGTATCAATCATATCTCATATTTTGTTTCAATGATACGTAGGGATTATGCTCAAATTGTCAAAAATACCCCTTCCATTCTTCTTCATTTAATTACTGCTATCTTTGTTCCTTCCTTTTTTTTTTTTTTCTTTTTGTTGGTAATAATGAACATAAAATAGATAATATCACTTGGATCAGTTAATTTGATTATAAAACAATATAAACTACTTTGGAAAACATAAAAAATTTGTTCCAGTTTTAGGTTTTTTTTTTTCCGTCTCATGCTTTAGCATTTTAACATAAAAATAAAGAAAGAAAATCAAAGTTTTATGATAAACAATCTAGCTTATTCATTTCTGAACTGGTATATAGAAGTAAATTTAAAGGGATTTACTATTCAAAAGTTGAATCTATATTATGATATTTAGAGGCTGAAAATAAATTCATTTATTTGATTATTTCCAATTTCAAGACTTTCCTTTACCTTGTATTCTCAAACTGCCAAAATAATTTTATTTTTTCCCACAAAAGTCTCCATAATCCATACATCTATTAATTCATTTATTTTTTTTTAAATGGTACATAAGCAAGATTTAGTCGGCAAAAGAGAAAAAGGTAAAAATGCGAGACATTAATACGAGGAATGGAAATAAAAAAAAATAATAAATAACCAATTTTGTTACAATTACGAATTCTTGGTCTCTAACAATTTGAAAATTAGAGCCGCCTTGTTCGAGGGAAAGAAAAAGAAAAGGAGTGACCAAAAAAGAAATAGATGACTCAAAGTGTTGATAAGGGCACCATTGTAATTGAACATTTCACGGCCAAGTGGGATTATGTGGTGACAAAGTATCAACCCCATTTTGGGTTGACAAATAATCAACCAATTGGTTGACAAAATCATTGGGCCCAATAATCATGGAAGGGTTCAACTGTCAGACCAAACATTGTATTAAGAGAGACTATTTGTCCCATCACGGCTAAACTTTCAAACCAAAGAGGTCCCTAGGGAAATATGTAATACCCCTCTAGTTTAGAAAATATTATGAACTAAACTCATTTGACTTTTATTGACTTTTGCCTACACCCAAAATCCAGTTTTAATTTGTGAGACCCCCTAGATTTGTGTGAGAAGACAAAAAAATCATCTACCGCTATAACTTCCCACTTCTCGTTTCTAACCGGTATGTTTTCTCTCTTCTCTCTTCCATCCCACCAAACCCTAGATCTATTATTTGCACCACTAAAAAATTGAGGGAGGCAACATGAGATCACTGGCGGAAGGAGTCGACAAACAGAGGCGGTGAAAGGATTCAAAGGATTAGTAGCAGGCCGATAGAGATCTGAAATTACCCTACGCCGCCCACATTCTCACCACAACCGCCACCCTCTGCAAAAATCGCTACCGCCGCTCTTCTCCAAAAGCGCTACCGCGGTACTCGGTGAAAACCGCCAAACAAATGATGCATAACCTTCTCACACCGCCAACTGCCAATATCTACAATATTAATTGGTAAATTTTCTTTTTTTTTTTCTCGAATAAATTGTCGAACTATCAATATAACTCGTTATGGATCTGATTTTTCAGTTCTATTATTTGTTTGTTATGAATCCATATATCGATTTTCAACTATTCTGCATTTTATTGATTTTTTTGAAATTTTTTTTTTGGTTATTTCGGATCCTAGAGCTTGATTGTATGCATTGACACTCTGTGGTTATATTTATTTCGGGTTTCATGTTGTTCTGACTTCGTTTTATTTATTTGAGAATATAGGTGTAGGTACCATTTGGTTGTTATGGATTTTGATTGTATAATACCATAATAGTCACGTATAGTCGCATAATTAAGCCTGTTATATTTGCAAATAGTTGTGCTCAGATATAATGTGCTCAGAGTCGCATATAGTCATATAATGTGTTTATTTCATATTGCACACCATTTGCAAATTTTTTGCCCACTTAGCATGTGTATTGATCAACTGTTTACATTTTATCCCTTTTTTATGTTTTCTTCGTATGTTTTCAGTTTTGAGCAGCATCAGTAACATTGGCAGTGACATCAACTGATGTAGACAGATTAGATGATCAAAATTCTATGATAGTCCTATACCCGAATAGTCACAAAGTCATATAATCAGTCACATATATCGTTATGTATAGTCATATATAAGCTCTGTAGGTTTTTCCGATGTATAATGATACTGATGAATGTTTTTGTTGAAGAAATGCATGTGAGTAAGCGTGAATATATTGTGGTTGTGTGTTGAAGTTGTTTTATATTCGTTTATTATACATAATTGGTTATAATACGAATATTGTTATTTATTATACATAATTTCTAAATTTCTCGACTCCATATATAATTTATAGATTGATAATATGAATTGAACTCTGCCACATCATTTTTTTTAAATCACCTTAACAATATATGTATGTTGTTAATACTAAAAATAACAAATGTATATATAATAAATTTTAAAACATAAAAGAAATTGATTGAATTTTAAAAAAATCCGAGTATAAGATACAAATGACTCATAAGGATTTTTTTAATATAAAATAAATATTTATTTAGAAAAAATATAGAATACAATTCATTCTAATTAATTTCTTTACTTTAAAAAACAACTATAGATGAGGACTAGAATCAAATACTATATTTTGGTTTTCCTTTAATTAGTGTTACACTTGTGCGATACACGGGGTATTTATCGCAAAAAAAAATATTTATAATAAAAAGTTTCTCGAGAAAGTAGCATCAATTGTTGATATGTAATACAAAGAAGTAGAAAATATTAAAAAAAAAAAAAAAACTAATTTGTATGGTCTAATTAAGTGATGAAATAAGCCAAAATACGTGAAAAAAACTAAACATCGAAGGTTTAATTTCCGCATACAAAACGCGAATATATTATTGGTCCCAAAGTTTAACCACTATAATGACATATCTCTGCTAAAACTTAAATTCGATCCACACAATAAGTGTTATTGTGTTTGATACCAACTGCCCTAAACACATGTAATGGATCCAATACAGTGCAATTTACGTGCATATTTTGTACAACGGTCATACAAAATAGGTAAAACATTACCAAAACAATATAAATATAAATATTTAAAGACATAAAATCATTCTAAAAAAATACCGTCACGAAAAACATTGAGGGGAGGCCATAGCAAGTTTGTAGTACAATTCAAATTAACCTACAAATGAGGAATAATAAGACATATAAGTAACATAAAATAAAGGTCGTTATTTAATATTGTATAAAACTTTATATAGTATTACCTTCATATACGCTGAAAAACTTCCTTGTATACAACATTATTTCTAACGTTGGTCGTCTCGCCAGATTCCAAGTTGATCAGAATCTTTATGCCACTTTGACTTTTAAATATCGAGAGTGCGACATAGAGCTGTCCTTGACTGAAAACAGGTCTGGGCATGTACAATCCTACATGAGAAAGAGTATGTCCTTGAATTTTATTGATTGCCATTATGAATGAAACTATTAGCCGAAACTGACATCACTGGAATGTAATAGGCAATGCAAAGTTGGACGGTACCAAAGTCATTTGAGGAATGAACACCATATCGCCAACATGTTTACCAGAGTGGATCATGCAGCTGAGAATGTGTTTTCCCATATTAATAACCTGAAGCATGGTCCCGTTGCAGAATCCTCTGGTCTGATCAACATATCTGATGAACATGACTGGAACACATCTTTTCAGTGTCAACTTATGCGGTGGAATTCCGGAACATGATAGGGTGTTGAAAAACTCGGAGAAATATATTTCTGACGCGATTCATGAGCCATGGTCATGACTTTTGTTTGTCGGGCTGTTTGCTTGGGATATGTTAACGTGCTATTAAAGCTCAATAACCTAAATACGTTGGGAAAAAAAGACCATTCTGCAGAAAAATACGAAAATGAGTTAAAACAAAATCCTGATAGATCTCGCACTTTTAGAAACAACCCATTTGACGAAACCCTCATATGATGTTTCTATGAATTGATATGAATTTTCTAAAACATTCCTTAAATAACATAAAATTGATTTTTATGAGTCGAAACGAGTCGGATCACCAAAATCTGACGCAATATGAGCTATGATCATGAATTTTGTTCGTCGGGTCAATTTACTTGGAATAGGGTTGTTAGGGCATATCCAATTATGGTCTTTTTGAACTGTTAAAAGCTATAATTTATGAATTATACCATTTATCAACCAAAATCTCAAATTCAAAGGGTCATGTAAATTTTAGATGGCAATGTAAAATATACCTCCAACTACTATGTATAGCAGTTTCTATTCATAGCTGCTAAACTAAAATAATATAAAATAATCAAAAAGTAACAAAAGTCAATACTATCTTTCATCATGATAAAGTTGAAATTATTGAAAAGTAATATAATACAATGAAATACTATAATATAGCTAACGTGATTGGAGTTGAAGGATTAAAAGTGAGCATGTAAAACACTATTCACAACGTATAATACATATAGCATCTCATTTTTTAGCACTCTCCATTGGAGATGCTCTTAACATGCTATTAAACTCAAAAACCTTAATTAGTTGGGAAAAAATATTTTTTTTCCATAAAAATGCGAAACTAAGTTAAACGAAAATTCTATTAGATATCGCAATATTAGAAACAACCCATTTGACGGAACCCTCGTATGATGTTTCTATGAATTGATATGAATTTTCTAAAACTCTCGTTCAATAGCATAAAATTGATTTTTATGAGTCAAAACGACGGTGGATCACCAAAATCTGACACGACCTTGGGTTAATGTTGTTAACGTGCTATTAATACTCACAAAATCCTGATAAAACGGGATAACGACCATTTTGTAGAAAAAATACGAAAATGAGTTAAAACCTAATTCTAATAGATTTCGTAGTTTTAGAGTTACACAATGATGTTGCGATATGATTTTTTTAGAATTTCCTAAAATAGTAACTTGATTTTTATGAGTCGAAACGACGTTGGTTCACCAAAATCTGACGCGATTCATGAGTTGGTCATTAATTTTGTTTTTCGGGCCGTTTTGCTTGGGATATGGTTGTTAACCTGCTATTAAAAATCAAAAAACCTAAATAAGTCGGGACAAACGACCAATTTACAGGAAAATACGAAAATAAGTTAAAACATAATTTTCACAGATCTCGCAATTTTCGAAACAACCCACTTGAGGGAACCCTCATATGATGTTTCTATGAATTGATTGAATTATCTAAAATTTTCGAAACAACCCACTTGAGGGAACATTCAGATCTTAGTACAAAATTATTGGAGCTTTTGTTTGCACTTCGGTCGATTTTGAATCTATTTTTGACCTTCATAGAGTTCGAATTTAGGAAAAATGCATGAAGTATTAAATATAGCCCTTTAGTTAACTATCTAGTGCCGCTAGAATCAGGTGATTTTTGAAGTTCAGATGAGGAAGATATGGTCGAAATTATGGACACTGTCCAAGTTGATACGCGATTCATTCTTCCAATTCGATTTTATTTATTTAATGCAATTGTTTTCTTTCATTTTGTTTGTTTTTTTTTTCCTTAATGTTCACCTAATTCTTGTTTTTTTCACCCATAAATACAAAATCTATCAATTAACTGCAAATATAATTAAATTTAGACCAAAGATTTACACAAAATAAACGTTTTGAGTGTAAAATCTACACTCAACACTTGCCCAAACAACCACCTTGGCTAGATTTGCCAATAAAACGTATCCTCGGGGCAAACTAGACCATTTAACGTTTACCCATCAAATACGTAATTTGATTGAGTTAGGCCAAACCGATGGAACTTGAAATATCCGCACGTTGGCGTGGGTTACATACATGATAACAATAATACAGGTTGGTAATTGGTATGATATGAGAATGAAGAAATTGTTAATTTTGTTGAATAATAATTTTTGAAAGGAGGAAAGGGTAAATAAGTAATTACTAAGACAAAGTGTATGACACGCGGCAGCCAGTGGTTTGGTCGCCACGTCACAGGCCACCACGTCTACAATTCCAACATTTTAGGCGTTCTCCGACGACTCCTCATTTTAACAACTTGTTCCTCACCACCATCTAACATCTATCTGTCCACAATAAATAAATATAATAATAATACTAATAAAATTAATTAATTAAGAGAATAATCCCACATTCATTCGCTACTTTCAACTCTCTCTCCTCTCTCTCTCTCTCTCTCTAATTTTCTCTCTCTCTAACGGTTGCCGGGAAACTGAACTTGCTGTCGATTTCTCTGCCTTGGCCATGAATCCAGAATAGTAAGCCCCCTTTTCTCGTGGATGAATATTTTTTTTATTAGTTGAACAGTTTTCGTTTGCTTTGCATCGTTGGTTTGGTGCTCTGTTTGTTTGATCACTTGGATCCGTGAAATTGTTATTTCACTGGAGATCAGCTTTTGTTGGGTTCTTCTCACATTTATAATCTATTCGAATTAGAAGGGGAATTTTCTGAATTCTGATCCTTTCATCCGATGTAATTAAACAATTATAACTTTTTTCAATTACGAAGAATTCGATGATTTTGGTGATTGGCCTTCTCCTGCTTTTATATATCTGTTTGCGATCACATGTTTCTTTTTTTGTTAATTTATGTTTTTTGTTTTTTGTTTTACATCGGTTGATGATTTGCTCAAACCGTTATTGGGTCTTTTAAATATTTTGCATCTACTGTGGTGATTTTTAGTTTCCCTGTGGATTTGTACATTTTTCGACTCTCCCATATGGAGTGAATGAGATGATATGCCACTAAAAAATTCTGAATTTTTATTTAATTTTTTTCTCGATTGAAATGTATCATGTCAAGCGAACCGATTTTTCCAGAATTTGAAGTAAAACTCCGTGTTTATGCCCTTTCTTCCACAAAACTCTTCTAAGAATTAATACTCACCTCAGATGATATCTTCTTATGAATCAATAGTTGTAGCTAAATGTTGTCTCCTTGAAATGGATGAATGGATGTCTAAATAGTAGAGAATTCTATCCCTTACGTTTTATTAGCAAATGTGCACGCGATGGTAAATTGGTGATGCAGAAATATATTTTACTTGTTTTTGTTTTTTTTTTGTCCTTTCAATTGCATGATTGTTCTTTGCTAATTGCAATGCATATTGATGCGATCGGTTTTTTTTTTGGGGGGGTGCAGCGACTACCTTTTTAAGCTTTTGCTTATTGGAGACTCTGGTGTCGGCAAATCATGCCTTCTTCTTAGGTTTGCGGTAAGTTCTTTGTTCATCTTAAAATTTATTTATTTATTTATTTTTATCAAAATCAGACCATTGGATATATATGATGCATTTCCCTTTAGTTTATTTTGTTCTTCGATGACTGTGTTAGCAACTGTAAGTACCACATTTTTTGGTCTGATCCATTTGAAACTTTTACAGCTCATTCAGAACGTTATCGTGTTTCGGATGTGTGTTTGGAGTCTATTTTCAAAATTATTAGATGGTCCTGTTATTTTGAAGTTATCGTAGAGGTGTTGTGTACTGCACATAGAATAAAATATAGGTTAAATCAATAACTCTGAACTCTGCTACGCTTAGTTTGTCGATTATCAGTTCTAGTATAGTATGAGGCTTTATATCGTGCAGTTGGTGCTTTATGGATGAAGATTCTCGTGTGTATTATTCCTGCGCAATCTGATCGTACCAAGATCTTATTTATGATGGAGGAATCTCTTTTACTTGTTTTAACCATTGTCTTATTTCATTTCCAGGATGATTCTTATCTCGAGAGTTATATTAGTACCATCGGTGTAGACTTTGTAAGTGATCTGTTCTATTCTACCTCTTTGACATCTAAGCAGTTAAGGAATTATAGTCCTTATGATAATTTGTCTTTTTCGTGTTCTATGATGTAGAAAATCCGCACAGTCGAGCAGGATGGGAAAACAATTAAGCTACAAATAGTAAGTATTTGAAATTCCGCTTTTATCAGTCTTTTTATATTCAGATGTGTGGTCTTGTAGGTTTTGCATAGTTGTAAAGAAGTAACCATTTAATGGCAATTGTGTATATGAAGTGGGATACGGCTGGACAAGAACGTTTTAGGACAATTACAAGCAGCTATTACCGTGGGGCTCATGGTATCATTGTAAGTATTTCTCGTTTTCTTTTCTTTCGTTTTCACTCAAATGTGGTGAAGTTTCGACTTATTCTGGTCACACATTTGTTTGTACCAGGTAGTTTATGATGTGACTGATCAAGAGAGTTTTAACAACGTCAAGCAATGGTTGAACGAAATTGACCGATATGCAAGTGACAGTGTTAATAAGCTTCTTGTTGGAAACAAGTGTGATCTCACCTCACAGAAAGTCGTGTCCACCGAGACAGCTCAGGTAAAATGTTGTACGCACTTTTTACGATTTTCATTTTGTTTTCAAAAGAAATGGTTTGCTCCTTTTCGATAAAATGTGGATACGAGGGGTAATATACCTATCTATTATGCTACTTTTGTACAAGGCCAGTGGATTCTAGTAAGCCCCAGATTATATAAATGACTTTGGTTAATTTTCAGGCATTTGCTGATGAAATCGGGATTCCTTTTATGGAAACAAGTGCGAAAAATGCCACCAATGTGGAGCAGGCTTTCATGGCTATGTCTGCGTCGATCAAGACCAGGTAGGAATTATCAAAATATTTCAAATTTAGGTATGGAAGTTAGAAATGATTATAGACTTGTATCGATTATTATGTAATGACGAGTTTTTTTGAATGTGTTTTTCAGGATGGCAAGTCAACCAGCCAACAATAGTGCCCGACCTCCGACTGTGCAGATCAGAGGACAGCCTGTTAACCAAAAATCAGGCTGCTGCTCTACCTAAAATGACAGCTCCCTATTTGGATAATGTTGCGTTTGTTCCTCATGAAATGTAAAACCACTAGAATTCTCACCCAGTGTGTTGAGAAAACTTCATAAGTTGGTTGGTTGGTTTATCCCTTGAGGAGTATGTTAAAATATCTATTCTTTTTTGTCATGTGTTTGATCATCAGTTATTACAGACATTTGTACAAACTAAAAGTATTGGTGAATACTACTAAATTTGACTGGGAACTATAACCAATATTGTGCAAACATAAACTAAATTTCGACTCTGATATGCAACTTTGTGCTGGCAATTGTCTTTTTGGCATTCATTAGTATATTACTTACCTATATGACGGAGATGGTGAATAATATCTTCAAGATAGTTTCGTTGCGCTAATTTATTTAAAGTTAACCATGGATACTTACTACCAGTAATCACCGCAAGAGCATTTCCCGTCCTTAAAATGGTGAAATCTCGTCGCATCTCTGACAATGATCTCTCTTCCTTCGATTCCCGATATAAATTTAGTGGCCAAATGGCAGTCCTCGCAAACTCTCAGGTTCTTGAAAACCCTAATCGGAACACCCAACGGCAACTTCAATAGTCCAAATGCTATCGCCAGTTTCTCACTGTGCCCGAGGAGCAATTGCTCTTTCTGCTCCTCTGTTACATCATGCAAAGCAGATTCAAGAACGGGCAAATAACCGGCCAACTTCATTTTTTTCTCGAGCTCATTCAGTTTTTCATGTATGCACTCCAGTTCAGAGTGAACCCTATCTCCTGATCTAAACTCATGCATCACACTCTTTATCTCGATCCAGCTATATCCCGGTGTTTTAATCGCCTTATTTTCCTTCATCGATCTTCTAATTCTTGAAACACCTTCCCATTTCTTCTTCGCGGCGTAGACATTAGCAAGCTGCACATATGCAGCTGGATTAATAGGATCAAGATTTAGCAATTTTGTCGCAGCGAATTCGGCAATTTCTAAGTTCTTGTGTATCCTGCAAGCGCCTAAAAGGGTTCCGTATATGGCTGAATGAGGTTCAAACGGCATTTTCTTAATCATATCCAAAGCCTCGTTAAGCTTACCAGCTCGACCAAGAAGATCGATCATACACGTGTAGTGATCTGGTTTTACTCCAATTCCATAATCCTTCTGCATTTGCTCAAAGTAACCAATCCCAAGTTCTACTAATCCTCCATGGTTACAGGCGGATAAAACTCCAACAAAGGTAATCCAATCTGGTTTAATTCCTTTATTTCTCATCTCATTAAACAAATCGAGAGCTTTGTGACTAACCCCATGCTGAGCAAATCCCGAAATCATTGCATTCCAAGTGACCACATCTTTAACCGACATCTCCATAAACAATTTCCATCCATCTTCCAAAACCCCACACTTGCAATACATGCTGATCAACGAAGTCCCTACTGTCGTGTCCCAATACTTAGGGGACTTATACATAAGCTGATGAACTTGTTTTCCGAGTTTCAAAACCGACAAATTACTACAAGCCAAAAGAACACTACTCAAACTCGACGGATTGGCCTTAATCCCCAATTCCAACATTTTCTTGAAAATTTTCAAACCATCCTCTCCTCTACCGTTTTCGACATAGCCCGCAATCATTGCATTCCATGTTACCAAATTTTTTTCCGGCATTTCTTGAAATGTCTTTTCGGCCAATTCAACATTCCCACACCTCATATATCCAGTTACTATACTCGTCCGAGCAACCACACTCTTCACGGGAGCCTTTTCGAATAATTCTAATGCTGAATCCATATCGCCAATTTCAACGTACCCTGATATCAAAGCATTCCATGTAACTGCATTTTTTATGGGCATTATACGAAATAGCTCCCTAGCCTCATCCATCCTGCCATTCTTTGAGAACCCAGAAATAAT
This sequence comes from Erythranthe guttata, assembly GCF_000504015.1. Next base: position 580,250 of record NW_012194948.1, read on the forward strand.
GGTATTCCACGATGCAGTATCTTTAACCGGAATCCGATCAAAGAAATCTTTAGCAGCCTCAATAGCAGAATTTTTGAAATAGCAAGCCAACATGACATTGTACGAAAAAATGTCTGGTTGGGGAATTTCATCAAACAAGTGCTGTGCGTCTTTTAATTTCCCAGGCTTGGTGGAAAAACCTGCTAGAATCGAATTCCAAGTGATGGTAGTCCTCACCTTCATGCTCGAGAAAACTTCGAGCGCCGAATTCAAATCCCCACCTCGAATATAGGAGGTTATCTTTTTGTTGGACGAGATAATGTGGCGCGAATGGTAGAATTCGCAAGGAAGTTGTGGCGAAGAAGAATTGGAGGAAATAGTTTGTGGGACTGAATCGGCATTTGGGTGATGAACAGTAGGAGCGGAGGAATCATAGTGGAGAAGATGTTTAGATATTTGAATTGTTTTCCAACGTCTTAGCTGAAGATTCAGCATTTATCATGCTTCGTTTTAGTACAAGGTTTCAATCAACAATGTCTTAGGCTGAAGATTGTAGGGAAATCTTAATAAAATGACACTATTAATTGACTTGGGGCAAAATTGTAAAAGAATACAATAAATGTTTTGTTGGAATTTTTAAGTGATAATTATTTTTAACAAAAAAAAATTCTCTAAATAATAATATATTACTGTTTGATAAAAACCCCTTAATAGTCAATACTTCTTTTAGTAGGGAAATGCCCAAATTATTTTGCACAATTTGAGAAAAGTTCACTTCTAATTTCAACCATCATTTTTTTCAATCATGTCCCTACCACTTCATCGGCACTATCACAGCACTATCCGCCCTTTTTTTTTTTTTTTTCCTAATATTTTAATTTTTATTCTTTTTTAGTTTTTTAATATTTTCTTGAAATTTTGTTTTAAAAAAAAATTCTTCATTTTATAACTTTTTTTTCTATCAGGTATATTAATCGACTTTGAAGCATATTAATCGACTATAATGAAGCATAATCGATTGAGGAATTGACTATTAAAAATAAAAAAAAACACAACTACATAAAAACGAAAATCAACATTTTTTTACAAGACAAATAATATACATAAATTGTAATTGATTTATATAAATCGGAATAAATACACAAAAATCCAAAAACGAATTAAAAAATGAAATTGATTAACCTTAATCGATTACCAAAACAGTCGGTTAACACTTTAATCGACTATCAGAGCATAATCGATTAACTTAATCGACTATGATGATGTATAGTCGATTAAGGGTCCAACATGCGCGAATTTCTTTGCCCGCGCTGTCTTCCTCCCAATCAACCCAAAAATTCTTAGATCTGGTTCTCATCGTCACCACGCCGTTGCCACACCACACCATCACCACCCCACTTCCATATTCCGACGGTTTTTTATTACAAATAAAGTTAATCACAACCCACATCACCAACCCAAATAGAACCACCACCATCAAAACGACCAAACAAAGCCACCCGAACCAATACAAGAAAAATCAAGGACGCATCAGCGGTAACGAAGAAGAAATCTACGCAAATTCGAGAAACTGTGGGTAAGGGGAACGCTACTTGGGGTATTCGCGAGTGAGGGGTCCTCCGCTGCGTCGTCGCCATAGTCCCCGTCGTGGAGTTCCAGAAGTTCTTCGTGATTTAGGCCATGGTGGTGGCAGTGAGTGGAGAGAGAGGTCTGAAATCTGAATATTGAGAAGAGAAGCGGGAGAAACGACACAGAGGAAACAAAATGTTGGAAAGGTGATAAATAATTAGGGTTAAAATAGTTATAATTAAATAAGGGTAATTTTAAAATTATGAAAACATTATTTGGGGAGAATATTAGATAATAGGGTTTTCTCTAATTACTTTTGGGAGGGGTATTTTTCTTAACTATATTTCCTAGATGGGGGTTTTTGCTAATTTTTCCTATATTTTATGTCAACAGTTCCAAGCAAAATCTCCATGTTTTAATAAATTAATTATATATATAAAAATATCCGTAGTAAATTCAAGTCAAATCCCAAAAAAAATCTCTACCAATTTTTTTCCCCAAACCTTTCTCTTACAAATTTTAAATAAAATATTAAATTAATTCGTAAAAAAAATGCTATTTATTGTACAAACTCATACTCTAAAAAAACTACCACCGTCGCGCCACTGCCTCTGACTATGTGAAATGCAAATAGCAAACTCGAAACTAGAATTTTCATTATCAAATTGCAAACAACAAACTACCTATGATTTCGCCAAATGCAAACAACAAATTGAAGAAAAAAAATCAACAAAATTTTCATTATCAAATTGCAAACAACAAACTACCTATGATTTCGCCAAATGCAAACAACAAATTGAAGAAAAAAAATCAACAAAATTTTCATTATCAAATTGCAAACAACAAACTACCTATGATTTCGCCAAATGCAAACAACAAATTGAAGAAAAAAATCAACAAAATTTGCATTATTGAATTGCAAACAACAAACAACCTATGACTTCGACAAATGCAAACAGCAAACTTGAGAAAAAAAAAAAAAAACAGCATCATTAAAAAAATCAACCAAAAAAATTGTTATGGAACGTTCACATTGCAAACAACAAAAATATTAAACAAAGTGTTTGCATAATGTAACTTAAACACATTGCAAACTGTAAACCAGAAGAATAGAATCTTAACATCAAACTCAATTCTTCAAACAACAATCGAAGTTAACCCAAACCTGCAACAATCGAAGTTGTCCGCGTTTAACTCTTTCATCAAGAAATCATCTCATAGTGTGAACAACTCCATTTTTTTTCTTCTGTATAACATTTCTGAAACAAAAAAAAAAAAAGAATTAAAAAGGAAAAAAAAATGAAAATAAGGAGAGAGAGAGAGAGAGAGAGAGAGAGAGAGAGAGAGAGAGAGAGAGAGAGAGAGAGAGAGAGAGAGAGAGAGAGAGAGAGAGATAGGTAGGTGAGATTGGAGAGACATGGAGAATAATATATGCGGTTTGTATTCTTATTAATTGATGGTGTTCGTCTCTGTAATACTCATTATTTAATTTATTTATATTATTTTTTTTGGGTCAAATGACTTATGCCTATATACATCTAGCAATTAAAATCTCCATCTGTATAAGTTCAGAATAAGGGATGTCTAGCTAATTTCCACTAATTGAATATATAAATAATGTTAGGATTGGAGTGTATTATTTCATTTATTAATTTTTAGCTGCAATAACTTTAATTTGATGCGAACATTGTAATTAATAATTTATGAGTTTAACCACACGTATAGTCGCTTCAGCCTCCTTCAACCTTCTAAGTTTTCGGCATGAGCACGTATGGTCGCTTCAACCTCCTTTAAGGTCGCCGAGCTATTTTTCAGGTGCTCTTTTTGATCTCGCAGTTTTATGCAAATGTTGTTCATAACATCCACATCTTTGCGTAGGCGGGCGACCTCAGGTGTGGTCTCAGTGCCTCTGAACGCAAAAGCGCGATTGGCCACGAAACCTGTTAACTGCCATGGAGAAAACTGATGCATCAAAACATAAACCCTAGAGTCGCCAAGGCACGAGAATATAAGACCACACACCTGACCCAAGGCCACAGTACGTAGCATGTTGCAACGCCCTAGCTTTGGCAGAGCGTTGCCAAAGCTCTCGATATTAGAAGGCACTAACAAAGAAAGAAGAGCACGAACCATAAGGCGTTCGGCGGGATCCAGGCTGCTGCAGGAGCACTTGGATGGGAGCTCCTGGAAGGAAGGGCTCGCGGCGGGACGTTTTTCCCCGGCTTCAACCCAAGCCGAGCTGACCCTAGGTACGTCTCGAGACGGAAGATGCACTAAGGAAGTCAAGGGACAGGCCGCAAGAATAACGGATCGTCCGGCAGGGGCGACAGGCCATCCGAGGCGAGTCAAGGAGAGGGACGAAACTCTAGGAGACTCATTCGAACCAACCATTCTCCTTAGCTTGTTAAAAAGACTCATCTGAAAATACAAAAAAAATTGCGTGAGTATGAGAAAAATGAGCAATGTAGCTACTAGCTCAAAAATCAAATATTGGAATGCTATTCACAAATAAAAAATAAACATAACAAGAACAAACACATGCACGAATTGTTAAAATTGCAACACCAGCTTTTAGTTACAGGCTTGACCAAGTCTTTTGGAAATTTGTTGAGCTGTTAAGTTAGTAGAATTTGTTTGTTATTTTAGTTATCTATTTTTAAGCATATTGTTTAGTCTTACCGAGTCATTAGTCATTAAAGTAGATGGACTTATTCTTCTTCTGTAAATCTATATAAGACAAATGTTTTCTCTGAATAAATAAATCCTTCAATAGCATAGTTATTCTATAGTGTGAGATTTTATTTTCCAGTATATTATTTCATTTTCCATCTTTTTTGTTCAACAATCTGGTATCAGAGCCAGGTGGTGTGGGCATTTAATTTTTATGGGAGTACTTTCGGTTAGAAAGATGAGTGATCTTCAGGTTATTGGTGGAGTGAAAAAGCTCAAGAATCAAAATCTTGGTCTACATGTATGATGTCATACATGCAAGGTCAGGACTTGCGAGAGGTCGTCAATGGAAGCGAAGTCACACCACCATAGATAGAGGATGCAAATAGTGCGTTGTGAAAATGGAAAATAAAAGCGGGCAAATCCCTAGACAAATAAGCATTGTCAGACTCAAACGATTTAGTTTCATCTCAAATCAAATTGAGTTTGGATGAAGCTGATCAAGTAACATGTGACGGTGATGAAGAAGGTACAACTCAAAATTCATGGCAAATTGGTGTATATCCACAATCAAGAGAACAAGGCGAAATTGCTAAATTTGAACATGAAGCACCTGCTGGACTGAGGAGATCTACAAGGGCGAGAAAATCAAATTCTAAATATGCAAACGCTGCTATAGTAGAAGATATCGATGCAAAAGAAACAAAGACATTTGAGGAAGCATATCAAAACATGGATTTTAATACAACCATGAAAGAGGAAATTGCGGCGTTGGAAAAAAAATCAAACTTGGGAACTCGTGCCGAAGCTAAGAGACGTGAATCCTATTTCTTGTAAATGGGTTTAGAAAATAAAGCGCCGCACCGATGGATAAATTGAGAGACACAAAGCTCGCCTGGTAGCTTGAGGGTTTTCTCAAGAATATGGATCAGACTATGACGAAACATTTAGTCCAGTTGCAAAGATCACAACCGTGAGACCGTTACTTGCCCTTGCAGCCACTAAGGGTTGGAACTTGTGGCAAATGGATGTAAAAAATATATTTCTCCACGGGGAGTTAGATCAAGTGATTTACATGAATCAACCAATGGGTTTCCATAGTCAAACTCACCCTGAATTTGTGTGCAAGCTTCAAAAGGCACTCTATGGATTAAAGCAAGCACCGAGGGCTTGGTACAGTAAGATCGTTGAATTTCTTACTCTTAGTGGTTTCTATGTTGCACCTGCTGGTTCTGGTTTGTTTATCAAAATTAATGGACATAAGTTGGCAATTGTTCTAGTGTATATAGACGATCTAATCATAACAGGTGACTGTGAAGAAGAAATTCGTCGAACAGAGGAGAATTTATCGATTCGCTTTCAAATGAAAGAAATCGGAAAACTCAAGCATTTTCTTGGCCTTGAGATTGAACGTAGTAAAGAAGGAATATTTCTTTATCAGCGAAAGTATTCCAACGATCTGTTAAATAAATTTGGAATGCTTAATTGCAAGCCAATTTCATCGCCGATGGAGCCAAATGCAAAAATATGTGCTCATAAAGGAAAGGATTTAAAAGATTCAATTATGTACCGGCAATTAGTAGGTAGATTGATCTACTTAACTATATCGAGACCCGATATTTCTTATGCAGTCGGTGTGATGAGTCGATAGATGCAAAATCCAAAGAAGCCTCATTTGGAAGCGATCAGGCGAATTTTAAGATATGTGAAAAAGATGCTTGATTATGGAATTATGTATCGGAAAATTGTAGATGGTAAGCTAGTTGGCTATTGTGATGTTTATTTTGATGGTGATCTAGATACTCGGCGCTCAACTACAGGATACCTTTTTATGCTTGGGTCCGGAGCAATTTCTTAGTGCAGTAAAAGACAACCAACTGTGACTTTATCAACTACGGAATCGGAGTACAGAGTTGCATCTATGGCAGCTCAAGAGAGCACAATTGTTAAAGGACTTGCATCAAACAATATAATATGCAATTCCTTTGTACTGCGACAATCAATCAGCAATACGTTTGACAGAAAATCCAGTCTTTCACGCAAGAACTAAACATGTTGAAGGCAGTATCAATATCATTTCATCAGTGAAAAAGTTTTGAAAGAAGAGATGGAGATGAGACATGTCAAGTCAAATGATCAAGTTGCAGATTTATTCACCAATGGACTAAGTGGCAGCAAACTTGAGAATTTTTATCATCAGCTAGGAATGATGAATAAGACCGAAGTTGGTGTTGAGGGGGAATGTTAAAATTGCAACACCAGGTTTTAGTTAGAGGCTTGACCAAGTCATTTTTGAAATTAGTTGAGCTGTTAAGTTAGTAGAATTTGTTTGTTATTTTAATTTCCTAGTTTTAAGCATATTGTTTAGTCTTACCGAGTCTTTAGTCATTCAAGTAGGTGGACTTATTCTTCTTCTATAAGTCTATACAAGACAAATGTTTTCTCTGAATAAATAAAACCTTCAATAGCATAGTTATTTTATAGTGTGAACTTTTATTTTCCAGTATATTATTTCATTTGCCATTTTATTTGTTCAACAGGAATTGCATCATTACGATAGCCCGCGACACTACACATGGACAAATTAGAAGTAGCGACGCCAAAGCTTCGCATCATAAGAGGGGACCCAATCATACGATCGACACATAACATGGATTGCCAAAAGAAAAGATGTGTCGCGTCCACCTCAGATTTGAGGTTTCCGCTTACGGGGTTCTGAGCCGTGCTATCAGAGACAAGGACAGTTGGGAAAGGCCATAGGACCCGGGAGTGAACAAAGATGTACCTGCGCGACCAGTCCGAAGGACTCTTGGGCATGTCGCAGAATATTCTGTGATCAGAGCGTGAAAAAATGCCAAACGAGAGAGGAGACCCACTTTCTTCACATAGAAGAAGTAATGAAATAAGTTGGCCGACGGAGGAAGGCCTAGGAAACGGCAGATGATGTAAAAGCAACTCATTTGGCTTATCGCGGGAGGATTAAATTGGTTAAGAGGGACCCTATACATCATGAAAAATTGGGAATAAAAGGGCTTCAAAAGAAAAGACAGACCAACCTTAACCTGGTAAGTGCTAAAGGTTTGATGGACGGGCCACGACTGCCTCGTAACCCTCGCTAAACACTACCACCCTAGCCATATTTGCTTATTGCGACCGATTGACTAGGGAGGGGCATGAAGACGACGTGGCACAAGGAGCCACACTGTCGTGGTTTGCTATGGGTGCATCATCAAAATAACTTAGAATTTTATAGGACTAGGCATAGTAAGAGTTCCAAAATTATTATGCATCACGTTTTACCAAATATTAGGAAACAAAGAAAGAGAATTCTTACATAGAGTTGCAAGCTACACTAGATACGACAAAGAGAAACTCATACAACGGTGAGAAGATAATCGGAAAACGCTGAAAGAGGGTTTTATAGGGTAATCAAAATGTAAGGAAGATGCCCCAATATTAACATATCCTATTTATACTAATCAGAGGACTGGTAAAAGAAGGAAGAAGATATACCCTCGGATCATACCAGATCCTGTGGTCCTAGAGAGGCCACGTGGAAGAATGGAACAAAGCATGCGGTGGCATATTAAATAAAACACCATTATCCATAATCCACCTCAAAAGACATGTGTACGTTTTCAATGGAGGTTTTAAGCATAACCAATTCAAGCGATGATAAACCTGGACCATACGATTAAGTTGGATCTAGGGTTCAGGGGGGCCATGTCACGTCATCCACACACAATAAATAAGGCAACACATGGCTGAGGAAACAATGGTAGCACACAATCTTGATTAATGGCACATACCTCTGGACATAACATCATTGACAAGGGGCAGGGCTCATTCAATGCCACGCGCCTAACGGAAATGATACAATGTAAAAGTTATTCACGTGCACATGGATATAATCAAAATTCACGCGCCTAGACCATTCAACCCCATAATATAGTGATAGAAAATATCTCGACCAAAATGTTCCTCATTATTTCCAGCGAGGTGGGGGAGTAGTCACTTCAAATTATTTTTCAGGATATAATTCGCTCGAACAAAATGATTCTCATCTGTCCCAGCAAACTGGGGGAGTAGTCAGACCCACTGGGTCGGTGTAGTCTATTTCTTGCCCGTCAATACGCACACATGTCCATAAACCAACAAACATAATAGTGTTTTTTGCAAGTTAAGCTCGAACAACCTTCGTCTCTACAAACGAATTGGGCGGAGTAGTTGATACGTGCCCAATTTCTCTTGCGGCCCATTAAGTAAAACCCCCACAAAGAAGTCCAGGAATATAGGACTAGACCCATGACGAGATAGGCCCACACCTATTCCACGTGGAATAGACGGAAACTGCCAGATGTGACCTCATTAGCGGTTGTGACTGAGGCGAAAAGTCTGCAGTGATGTAGACATGAATAACGCCCAGAGAACCCGGATAGACACGATTAATTTATCATAATATTAAAATTTTGACTCGATTTATACATATATAATCTAATGTAGAACCTTTAGCAAATTGCCTCTTTAGTATTTAATTGGTAGATTGAATATTTTTATTAGTAAACTAATAAACTAATATTTTTTATTAGAACAATGAGAATGTGAATGAAAGTGGATACTTTATCACAAAGAAAAAGAAGAAGGGTGAATAAAAAAATGTTATCTAAAATGAAAAGTTTTATAAAAAAAAATGTGACTTAACTCTAATAATGTAAGCTAGTGTCAGGAATGCTTAATCATCTCTTGAATTCATTAAATGCTTTGACAATTTTAGTAATATTTTCTATATTCAATGTGGTTTATAATTGATTTAAGCAAATAAAACATACTATAGATAAGTAAATAAAGAATTAAAGAAATATTAATCTAATACTGAAAAATATAATTTTGTTTTAATTAAATTACATGACTTATTCTCTCCAAGCCCTAGTTTTTAATGGGTCGCCCCAAAATCAAGGTTGAAACCTATATATATTGTATAGAAATAATCAACCTATCTAATTAACATTTATTGAATCTAAATTAAGAAAACTTTTAAATCATGGTTTTGATCTTTCAAGACTGAAGTGCACTAACAAAGAGCCCTCGTATCTCCTAAAAAATGTGTGTATCTTTCATTGTAGAAATTTTAAACCTTCCAAAGCCTTATAATATGTGATTGCATCAATTAGAACATTCCAAGATTTATATCTTTGTGATTAAAGCATCCAAAATGTGATTCAGACCAATTTAAAATCTGAATTGAAAACCTTGGAAATCTTTGATTGCTTAATGTGATTGGGATCACATCAATGCACACCGACCCTATCCTTCACAGTCACAAATTTATGTCTTATAAATATTTTTTAATGTCTATTGTTATATCTCCGTTTGGCATACCCTCAATCTACATTTCTCATTTGAATCTTTGAATGTCCTTCTAGATCTAATAGTTTAAATCACCAACTTTCATCTCATAAACAGTTCTCTCTTAATAGTTTTTAAGAGAAAATTGGAAATTTGTGAACTGAAGTTGAAATTAAAAAACAAAATCCATGATAATACACAAATCTTGATCGAGATATTTTTCTGCTTGTGTTTTCTCTCACATGTTCTTTCGTCTCTATGTCTCTCTCTCTCATAGGATTTTTTTTTCACTTTCTTTAGAAAAAAAACATCTTCAAATGTGATTTCTTTCGAATCTTACTCCGAATTTAAATTCTTCTCTTTAAGCTTTGTCTTGTTGGGTCTACTGGTATTTATACTACTCTAGCTTTCATGTGTGATTGTGATTGATTTAATCGCTGTCGGTGACTGTTTAGATCATTCCATAAAATTTCTAGATACATTTTTTAGAAAGTAACTGCATAAGATCATATTGTAGGGAGTTTTTATAAATTTCGATAACTTCTAACAACTTCGTACATATTTCTAGAAGATTCGTATTTACAAGTGGTATACATTGAAATATTGTTATGCTTTTTAGAACTCTTTTTCCTTCGTTATTCAATTATGTTAGTTGTCTTCTTTCTCTAAATTCGCCGATTTTATAGGAAGTCTTCAGATAGTGAAATTGAAAGAGATCGGAATGGATGGAATCATGGCTCGTGAACTGTCGGTTCACGATTAGAACTCTAAAGGTCTAAGTGTATCAAGATGATGCTTCCCCTCCAAGGGTATCAAGATGATGGCACGTAGAGACAACCCCACCATTAGCTTTGAAGGTTGTTTCACTCTAGAATATTTTCCGAGATGTTTGTAGATTATTAGTTGTTTCTCTGATCATAGTTTCTGTAGGAATCTCTACCAAAGAAGGATAACTTGGTTAGAGTTAATAAATAGAAGTAAATCATGCTAAACTGGCTAAGACGGTTGCAAATCTAACAAAAAGTGAAGATGAGATAAAGTTGTGCACAAAGTATTCAAAAAGTACAATCAATTCTTGTTGAAGAACATGATCTTGTTGCCTTTATTGAACTGTGTACTAATGTTGCATGTAACTATTGACAGTTTTTTTTTTCTTTTTTGTATGGATATAATTTTATTTATAAGTATTCAATTGATGTAAACATCGTGTATTACAAGACCTGTGGACATGCTGAAGTGCCTACGTAACCTTCATTTTCGATAATACATATTCGACAATTCAAGGATTGTTAATTTTTTTGTTTCACCATTACCTATATTTGCTTATCTTCTCTCTGATGTGTTATTTCTCTCTCTCTCTCTAACAAGCAATTTATCTCTCTCTAAGGCGTCGGACTAATTTTCTGTAAAGTAACCATCTGAGTGTGTAGCTGTAATGAGTATGAGATAATGAATATCTGAATTCTATGTTTTATATGATACTAGGAAGGTGTATGTGCGATGTACATATGCAATGATTTTTTTTCCTCGTGTTTTTTACTTTGAATTATATTTGACATGTTTTTATTGATTTTTTTATAAGGTATTAAAAATATTTTATTTTGAGGTATTAAAGAACTCTTTGAGTACAATGAAATCCAACTTAAATTAGCATTAATTTTCTGATTAATTATCCACATGATTTAATTTCTCTCTCCCCCTCTCTCTTTTTTGGGGCCTTAAGATACAGGTCCCTGGTGAAAAAACTTATTATTACTAAATGACAAGCCTACCGAAATATTTGCTTTACATCCTTTATATATTCATTCCTAAAATGCTCCTTCACTTACAAATTCGAAATTTGCATTAAGTAAATTCAAACTGCATTTATCATTTTACTTATTCTCCATTTAATATTTTCATATTTCCATCTAACATTTTTAATTTTTTTTAAAGAATATCCATTTATCTTCTTTTGTTTTTCTTCATTTTAGCAATTTAAATACTATTGCACAAAACCTTTTTCCCCTTTAATTACAAATGAAAAAGGAACACGTTATTTTTTTCATTTTTTTAATTCAATTTACATATTTTTCAATTTGTCTGTAGACTATGGTATACTACGGTGTACTATAATACACTATTGTGTACTATAGTATACTATATTGTACTATGCTTTACTATGGTGTACTATCCCAAACCCTAGTCGCCAACAACTCCCAGCCGTCGTCAACCCTGGCAGCCACGCAACCGCTGTCAAACCCTAGTCGCAAGCGTATAGTAGACTACAGTGTGCTATGCTTTACTAGGTTGTACTATCCCAAATCCTAGCCGCCAACAACTCCCAGCCGTTGCCAACCCTAGCAGCCAACGCAGCCGCCGCTAAACCCTAGTCGCTGCCGCCGCAGCCGTAATCACTTACCGACTTTAGGAAAACCTAGATCTGCCATTTTTTAATCAAAGCCAAGCAAAATCTCTTAAAAAATTTAAAAATAAGATTCAACAATTAGTTTAAATATGCTTTTAATAGCAGCCCAACCATAACCAAAGTTCCCCGCTGCCGCTGCCGTTGCCGCCGCCTCCACTGCGACTCACTTCACCGCTCCTCGCTCCTGCTCTGTCCGCCGCCGCCGGTGGCCTTCATGCTACTACTGGAGAAACAAGAGAGAGATAGAGAGGTGAGAGATATAGAAAATGAAAGAGAAAGAGAGAGAGAGAGAGAGTAAACATGAGAGAGATGGAGAGAGTGAAAACGTGAGGTAAAAAAAATCAGATGCAACAATTAGTCAAAATATACTTATAATAACATCCCAACCATAACCACAGTCCCCCGCTGCCACCGCCTCCACAACGACTGACTTCATCGCTCCCCGCTCCACCTCTCTCCGCCGCCGGTGGCCTTCATGCTGCTACTGGGGAATCGAGAGAGATAGAGAGGTGATGAAAGAGAAACACTACAAGAAAAGTGACTTTTAACAACTTCAATTTAACAACCTGCTATAAAAACATGTTGTGGTATTATATATTTTACAACATTCTTTGAATGTATCTTGTCGTTAGCCTCAACATATCATATATTACAAGGTGCAGGTTTTGTGTGTTGTGAAACATTACATACTACAACATGCGCAAGCATCTTGTAAATATTTCCTTTGTAAGTTATACAATACAACATTTTCGGCATCTTGTAGAATAAAATACCTTATAACAACATACATGGGTATCTTGTAAAATATATTAAATATAACAAGATACGTAGGCATGCTGTCAAATAGTTCAATTTAGTATTGTAAATAAAATTTTAAGACAAAAAAACACGTGTATTTTGTAGAACTAATTAAATACAAAAGCATAGACGAACATTTTGTAGAATATTTTAAATATAAAAATTGTGACATGAAACTTGTAAAGGAAATATACTATAATATAATTAATATATTATAAAAAAAAATCTATTAGAAGAATGAATAAATTAATTTCAAGGAGCCGGCAAAATGACCGCGCTTTTGTTTTTTTACTACTAAATCTCATCAAAATTAATTTTCCACTACTAGGCCTCTCTATCTTCTCGATTTCCTTTGAACCGATAGAAACCAGACATTCCCCTTCAATTAATCAATTAAAATCGAAATCTGCCATCATTTAGTTCATCGACAAATATCTTATATGTCGAATTGACGGGAAACTCAATTGTTGAGGACGACTAGGTTTTGAACTTGCGTGAACTATCAGCCCTTAAGGAGTAACAGGACACAAATCCAAGTCTTTTCTCACCTCCCACATATTTCAAGAAGATGCGTTTCACCACCGTAGATACTCCAATTTTATTTCGTTGAGGTATGTTATATCTGATGTTTTCTTAGGTTTTCAAATATTATTTTTTGTTGAAATTCTAGGGATTGAGTGAGTTATGTTTGTGTACAAGTTTTACCCATAATATTAATATATGTGTTATATTGATGTTGTTGGTTTCGTGCATCAGGAAACTTATAGATCTTCCCCTCTCTCCCTTTTTTTTTTTAATTTTATTTTTTGTACTTTGCCTCTTAATTGTTATTATTCTTAGTATCACCTGGGAATGGATCATTGGTCCAATGAAAGCAAAATTGTATCACCTCAACTGCTATTGGTAGTACTCTACCTTGTTTTGTTTTTTCATATACTTCATCCTCATAAATTAACATTCTACTGTCTTTGTTTGCTTTGTTTGCAGGTGGTCTTTTTTATTACATGTGGAAAGAAAGTAGATATGAAACAATATTTTGCAAGGTTAAGAGAATAATTTAGTTTATCCAATATGTGCAAGATATATGATGGTAGGATTTGTTGAGCACTGAATAACTAGGTTTTGGCCTAAATATATGAGAAACCATGGAATTGAGTATGAAATGACTAATATTCTTTTGTTTTTTGTTTTGTTTTGCATAGTTGTAGAATACGTGTACAGAGAAGAGGCGATAGAGAGAAGGCTACTGAGAAGAGGAAGTTTCGATGGTAACGGAGTATTTTTGATATATCTCACTCAAGTAAGAGTTGGTGCAATTTTTCTTTTTCAAAGTATTGAAACTTGTTCGTTTCTATTATGTATTCTCAGAACAAAGAGGGAAAAAACACAGAAAATTGGCGAAGTTAAGTAGCACTAGTCTTTCAGATTCTATAACGTATGGCAGTCCATGTGTGGCACTTGCAAGCTTGACGATTGTGTGTTAGATTAGAAACTGTCTCGATTATTACATCGGAAATAAAGAGCTTCAGTTTGTAGTGTGCTCAATTTAAGTGCCACATTTTATAGAGCTAATGATAACCGTGATGTCAAGGAAAATATTCTAGCATCATTTTGACTACATAATCTAACGAAAGGTACAAATGATGACAATTTATTGGAATATACATTAGTTTATGTTTAACTTAAATTTTTGTTCACTAATTTTTTTCATGTATTAGATTACTTTACAAGACAAGTCCAATTGAAGGAAGAGTTTCTTTTGGGTTGCATCGGCAAACTCAGTGGAGCTACATGGCTTTTTATGGATGCTGAAGAAACATCTGAAAATTCTCGCAAAAGAGTGAAATAGTGTGATCTTATACCAGTTTAGACCCAAAGGTTTGATATTTACATTTACTCTTAATCCATATTTTGCAACTTTCGTAAAGATCACTCCACATGTGACTCTAGTTCCAGATCACTTGGTTAAATTTGTATTTATGTGTTCACTTGTTGAAATTTCTTGTTCATTAGTGTAATTTTTTTTCTAATTTAATTTCTTTATTTGACTCAGTATATTGATCCTATTAGTCTAACTGTGGAATATGCGGCAGAGCAAAACTTGAGCATCGTCGGGTTGGAAGGGAATTTAGAATTAGTTTGACGATAGATCAATTTGTTTTGTTTATTGTCTATACATCATTCGATTATAGTGTTTTTAGATAAATTTGTATTGCAAAGATTTTGGTTCATTTGAATTTGGACAAAACAAAATCTATTTAGTGTATTTAATTTCATAATTTTATCAATATTTTTTTTGTGATAGTCAATAAAGCCACAACGTGCTAATGATTGTTGTTAAAACTCTATTACAAGATGCACCAGTGCGTGTTGTTAAACATTCTACAAGATGCGTATGAATTTTGTCAATACTGTGACACAACATGCCGTGTAGCTTGTCGTAGGTGAAAGACAACGTGCATCACAACGTGCTGAATGGCTTGTTAAAACTCCTGACCTTTAACAACAGGTCCATCAACAGCGTGCGCCTGTGCGTTGTCAATACGTTTTAACAGCGCGCATCGCCTCTTGTTAAAAGGTACTTTTCTTGTAGTGAAAGAGAGATAGAGAGAAAACATGAGAGAGATGGAGAGATAAAGAGAAAACATGAGAGAGATGGAGAGAGTAAGAACGTGAGATAAAAAAATTAGATGCAACAATTTGTCAAAAAAATGCTTTTAATAACATCCCAACCATAACCACAGTCCCCCACTGCCGCCGCCTCCACCGCGACTCACTTCACCGCTCCCCGCTCATGCTTTCTCCACCGCCGCCGGTGGCCTTCATGCCACTACTGGATAAATGAGAGAGAGAGAGAGAGAGAGAGAGAGAGAGAGAGAGAGAGAGAGAGAGAGAGAGAGAGAGAGAGAGAGAGAGAGAGAGAGAGAGAGAGAGAGAGAGAGAGAGAGAGAGAGAGAGAGAGAGAGAGAGAGAGAGAGAGAGAGAGAGAGAGAGAGAGAGAGAGAGAGAGAGAGAGAGAGAGAGAAAAAATTAAAGAGAAAGAGAGATAGAGAGAAAACATAAGAGAGATGGAGAGAGTGAGAACGTGAGAGAGAGAGAAGAAAAATAAATCTGAATTGAAGAAACGTGAATGTATAGGTTAGTGAATTTTGGGTATAAGGGCAAGATAGGGACAAATAAAAAAATAGGGATGTGGCTCTTATATTATTTCAAACTAAGGATTTAATTAAAAGATTGAATTTAGACTTGTCATTTAGTTCAAATTAAGTTTCGTTTGAGGGGCTCATAGCATATTACCCCCTTTTTTCTTTTCTTTTTGATCTTTATAATTTGAATAATTTTTATTTATTTATTTATCTTTGCACTTTCATTTTCCTGTATTTCCTCGTTATTATCATAAATTTGGATGAATCATCATTTAACTTCTTTTGCAGTAATTTTTCTTTCACGTTTTGTTAGAAACATCTTATTTCTTGGAAATGTCTTCAATCTCGATTCTTGACATCTTTGTTCTATTTTCATTTAACAAATATAACTTTCACACTGTCACCAATTCCTTTAAATATATTGGTTGATCAAAATTAAGGTATGTTATTTTGTTAAGGCAATTAAATGAGCATGATGTGTGTATTTTATGTGTATCTTCGATAACAAATATCGAGTGTAATCTTCTTAATGTTTTCATTCTCAACTTCATCATTTTTCATGAATTTTGTGTGGATAAATAGATATCTTGGTTTGATTATTAAATTTGTGCCCTCTATAATTAATGTTTATTTTCAGTATTTTCATAATGTCTTTCTATTTGTTGGTTCCATTAATATTTTAAATATCAATGTTGGTTCTATTTGAGTATGAAAACTATTTTACTTGAGAGTGAAAAAAAAAAGAGAATATAAGTACTCAAGGGAAAATAGCTATATTATACAAGTATTATATTAGAAATCAACTATATCCAATGAATTTGTACCCCTTCCCAAAACTAAGATTTGTCCCTGTGAATCCCTTTCTAGGCATTTGTTAAAATAACTTTAAGGTCTATATGGTATTGGTACTTACAGCCACACCCGTGAAACAATTACCAGAGCCAAGATTTCATGTATTGGGGACCGATATGCACTATATTTGTTTCCCGCGAGGCCATTCATGCTACCATAGACGAAAGTTTATAAATCTTATATAAGATAATAAGGATTTAATTTTTTTTGGGAGAGCCATGTCACCTTCTAGCACTATGTTGTCTCAATCACTGTCTGAAACTAATAGTCCGTTAGAACCCTGACAAAATAACTTATTCGATGCATTATTCCGTTCAGACTTTTTAACATTGTTTCAGAGTGAGATTGTAATTATCGATACTATAGGGGCCTTAAAGTTATTTTAACATATTTTTAGGGTGTATGTGTAATTTACCTTAATAATAATAATAATAATAATAATAATAATAATAATAATATTTTATTAAAAAATAATAATCTTCTGAAATAACATGTTTCATTGAATAACATTACTGCACCCTTAATTATCATTTTTTTGTCTATCCGATAATTTATTTATAAGTCTCTTCGTTTTTTATTCTTATTCCCCTTCAATATGCCTGAATTCTAGCTATTTCTAATAAAGTCCTTTAAAAATTTGACTAAAGGCACTCCTTTTTTATCTTTCATATTGCATATTCATACAAAATATTTAAAAAATATGCGAACAATTATTTATTCGATATTGTTTCTTATGTGCGTGTGTACACGCGCGCGCGCACACACACACACACACACACACACACACACACACACACACACACACATATGTAACTATAGCATTCAATGTTCATTTTTTTTCCGAGTTTTGGGTCGAACCGTTCTTTTTTTTTTTCCAATAACTCCGGTGTTCAATTTTCCAGGTTTTGATATTGAACGATACCGGATATGTGGCAGGTCGCGGTCGGACCACCTGGTCCGGTTCGATTATGAAAACCATGCGAAGAACCAAATCTCAGCCTTGATGAAAGAAGTTGGCTCACAAACCCTGTTCTACAAAGTAGTGGTCTCTGAATTTAACAAATTATATGAATTAAGACCTTCAGGACACCAGGGATGAATGTTCTAAACTCAACCCCCTAGTGGCTCAAGGACGTCCACTTCTGGATCCTGGAGAGTCGGAAATGCATACAACTAATGTGACTGAGCAAGATATTCTTGAAGCTCTAAAAGGGATAGGCAATGAGAAGTCTCCTTGCCTAGATGGTTTCAACTCCTTATTCTTTAAGAAGACTTGGGCAATCACTGGCCAAATAGTAACAAAGTGAATCAGGGGATTCTTCACTAATGGGCTTCTCCTCAAATAGATCAACCACACAATACTAGCCCTAATACGTAAATCTGAACATGCATATGGAGTGGGAGAGTTCAGGCCTATTGCATGTTCCAATATAATATACAAACTAATTAGAAAGATCCTAGTAGACAGATCGGGAAGAGTTCTTGATGCTTTGGTGGACAAAGTCAGTTTGCATTTACTGCTGGAAAAAGCATTTGTGATAACATACATCTTATTGAAGGTCTTCTGAGGCAACATGAAAGACAGAGGACTATGCCTAAGTGCTTGATAAAAGTAGAACTCAGGAAAGCACATGATTCCCTAGATTGAAGCTTTATTAAAGACATCCTGGAAGAGCTGCAGTTCCCCTAGTGTTCACATGATGGATTATGGAGTGTGTGTTACAATACCGTATTCCATCTCCATTAATGACCAGATACATGGTGTTATTAAGGGTCAAAAAGAGCTCAGGCAGGGTGACCCATTGTCTCCATTCGTGTTTATTTTGTGTCTGCATTACTTCTCAAGTCTACTCAGGGTCAAGGAGGCCACTGAGCCTTTCAACTTCCATTCAAAATGTGACGCTCAGAAGATAACTCACTTGGCTTTTGATGATGACCTCATGCTCTTCTCTAGATGATATGCATGGTCAAAAGTGCTAAAAAATTGCCTCTGGGAGTTGGGAGAGATTACAAGACTTAAAGCCAATATTCTCAAGACCAACACATTCCTTGCAGGGGTCTATGGGCTGGAAAGTGACCTCATCATGAATAAGATACAATACCAAGATGGGACCTTCCCCTTTAGGTACATGGGTATTCCCCTGGTTCCTTCCAAGTTTAAAGTCACACAATTCTCTCTTCTGATTAACAAAATAACAAAATCAGTGGCCTTACTAACTCTTGGTCTTCTGCCAACCTGTCATAGGAGTTCATCTGATCAATGATCCAAGGCATAGCATGTCATTGTGTCTATCTTCTTTATCCCATGTGGTGTGGTGGAGAAAATTCAGAAGTTAAGCAGCAACTTTCATTGGAGAGACAAAACTGCAGGGATGAAATGGCCAGACATATGTTACCCTAAAGTAGAGGGATGCCTAGGTTTTACAGAAATAAAAATATAGAATAAATCCATGCTCCTACAATAAGTTTGGAATGTAAATTCCAACCAAAATTCCCTCTGGATCCAACGCATTCATACCCCGTTCCTACATACTATAGACTTCTAGGAATGGCAACCTGGCCTCACTAGCTCTCCTATGTTGAAATCTCTTGCTGACATCAGGGATTTGATTGTGCAAAAATAAGGGTCAAAGGAAGGGCTTATGATTTAGTACTAGTAAAGCTTATGAATGGCTGAGAGATAAAAGACCAATGAGATGGTGGGGAAGCATGACCACCTAATCCTACCAAAACACTCCTTTACAATGTTGATCAAAACCAGAGACAACATTTACCCCCTGAAAGTTGATTTTCTATGTCCACTATGTAATAGCTACAATGAAATAGTAATGCGTCTTTTCTTTGAGTATTGGTTCTGTAGAGCAGTCTGGGATCACATCAAATTATAGCTTGGGATTTCCAATCAGATGTCAACAATTCCTAGTGCTTTGAAGGTTATAAAAAGAAACAAGACGGGATTCGATGGAAATTTAAATGCAAATTCATGACATTCATGGGCATAGTTTACTCTATTTGGAAAATGAGGAATGTAGTGGTGTTTGAGGATTCAACTCCTCTCCATGCTACTGTCGTTGAGTCTATTAAATTCCAAGTGTATAGACACCTTTACTCTTTGTTCCCTTGGATCCTTAACAACAATGATGTTAGGAGTACATAATTGTAATGGAATATGGAAATATCTAATGCCCAGGTATGCATAGTTTATGTGTATCATATCATTTTCTCCTTGCTACTTAGGAGGTGATGATATCGGGCATCTTGTGCTTGGCCATTCCCCATGTCATGGGGATTGGTATTATATGGGAAAAAACACTATAAATCTGTTGATATGTTCCTGCATGGGGTGGCAAGTTTTTTCAGCTTGTATGACTCTACTACAACTGGTCCCTTATGTCGGGATTGGATTTGTGCAGTTGATGATAAAGATTGAGATCCTAGAGTTGGTTGAGCTAGGTTATAGTATTTTATGGCTCGGTATCCCCCCAGTGAGTTTTTACTGCAGTTAGGAAATATACCTCTTTGGAGGGTAGGAAGAGAACATATATAAGATACCCTGTGTGGAGATCGAGCAACTAAGACGTAGAGGCGGCCCTTGTTTTAGGATGAATAATTAATCTACTATGCTTGACTTTGGCTTATATCCTTATGTTGGTTTGTCTTCCCAATGTTTGAAGGAATATGAATATGGTGGCTCAGACTTCAAACAGGCTATTCAAGTTGGCTCTAATGGCAGGGTTATCTTACTAAATTTGGACAAGGCCCCTCCTGATCCAATTTGAACTAACCTCTATACACTGTAGACTAGAAAGTAAAGCAACAAAACTTCTGGTGATTTCTGTTCTTTAGCACCTTATAATATTTCACTGTTTTACTTCCCTCCCATTCTCTGGCAAGTTACAGAAGATGACAGAAGTGCGGAGAAACATGAAGTTGGGAAGATACTGGAGTACAGTAACATACAAGATATGCACAAGCTTACCTCATTTCAGACTGGCTGCCATTGGAGATAGCTACAGTCGGTGGCAATGGAAAGAGAAGCTAGAGTTGGAGATATACGCAACCTTACCTTATTTCTGTGTGCCTTTTTTATTTTGGTTATCTCCTAGGTATGCCTGATGTATATTGTAATGATGGTTTTTTTTTTATCCAAGTGTTCAGACATACATCCTCTAAACAACTCATTTTCTAGAGCATGGTTTCTCTCTCCTTCTCTGCAAGGCAATGTCCACCACATTGAAATCACCACACTTGGGGAATCTGCTAAGTTGTGGAGTAGGGCAGATATCCACATTTTTTAAGTTTCTATGTATAGCACTATAAAATATTGTTTCAATATTGTAGGCATTGGCTAGTTTTTCGTACTGGCCCGTATGCGCTTTAGTAGAAAATTAACCAAAAGGCATAGGTTCCCATGCCGCCTTTAGACTAATGTGTATAATAATATCTTCTCCCTTGCTACCATAAGAGGTGCATCTCGTGAAACTCCATTGTTTATATTTTGATACAATGTATTTATTTAATAATTATTTTATCGCACTAAATTCGAAATTGGTTTGTCTTGATCGGTTAAAAGTTTCCATGAACGAAGAATAATGAGGATATCAATTTTCATATATACTGATGAATTCTGAGGTGATTGTGTTTTTCCAAAATGAACTTTAAATTGCATTGGTATTGCCAATTATTTGAAAATTCGTCGAATGATGTTCATATTGTAATTTCTTGTGTGTACGGCTTTGACTGAAATTATGATCAATCAATGTTTGTATATTTGTTACTCTTTTTCTAAATATTTATTTGTTACTCTCCTATCTAATTATTGTTATTACATTGAATATGCCATAATAATTTATTAAATAAGGTTTCAATAATTAATAATTAATATGATATTAGGAATGTCACAAGAAAAATATTTGGAAGAGCGTCACAAAAATAAACATATTGTGACAGTATTATTTGTATGGAAAATAAATTTTGTGACGGATAAGAGTCTTTGTGTATTCTAGCAACAAAGGTAGTCACTCAGGGATCATTACGTGACAATAAAGAGCGTCACAAAAAATGTACTATTGAGACAAAACTGGGAGCGTCACAACTAACTGCTTTTTATGACGCAAGAGACTCGTCACAATAACTTATTGCCATGGCCACCTATGTGACGGCTTTGTGTGGCGTCCCAATAAGTCAAGCGTCACAATATGCCAATTTTTTTGTGACGATTTGCAGCGTCACAATAAATGATATTTCTAGTAGTATGTGATTTGGGGTATGCACTAAATGGGATGTAAAACAAAATGATTTTGATATAATTTTTTTATATTTGGATTAAAAAGGAAATGAGGTATTGACTCTCTTAATGAGAGTTTGTATCTTTGAAATAGATCTGATAATGTTAGAAAGAAGAATAGTTATTTTATTTTATTTTTTTTGAAAAAACAACAGCAACTTCATTGATATTATTGAGAATCAGACATTACAATATCCAAAATAGCAGCAGGAAGAACATTTGGTAAGGAAGTAGACATGGATGATAATCTAGCGATCTCATGAGCGGCACGATTACCGTCCCTTTTAACATGACAAACTTCAAATTCTTCGAAATGAGTAACTAGCCTTTTAATGTCGGCTATGAGTTTTCCGTAGCTGGTGCGTAACCCTTCCTTGCATCGAATGGCTGCAACTACAGTGCTTGAATCTCCTTCCAGAATAATTCGGACAAATTGATGAGCAAGTGCAAATTCCACGGCCTTAAGAGCTGCCATAGCCTCGGCAACAACGGGATCAAGATTTTGTTTGAGGCAATAAGAAAACCATGCAACACACTTACCATCAGAAGATCTTGCAAGGCCTCCCAAACCACAAGTAGACTCCGCCGAACGAAGAGAAGCATCGAAATTGATTTTGATAGTGTCACTAGGCGGTGCCATCCAACGATTTACACCTTGATGACTAGCAATGGAGCTCCTCTGGCCTAAAACTACTGCAGAAAACCCTCGCAAGTCCATAACAAACCTCTTACTAAACAGGATTATATCCATTGCCGACTCATTCTCCTCATCGAAGAGTCTTTTATTTCTAGCATTCCATAGAGCCCAACAAACGACCACACAATATTCAAATTGTGCTTTATCTTGATCTTTTTTCATCTTAAGCAACCAATCAGTTAACGAAAGCTCATTGGCCCAGTGAATCTTCCAAGAAACCCCACTCAAGGCCCACACCTGCCTTGCAATTGAGCACAACGAAATACAATGTAAAAAAGAAATGAGGTATTGACTCTCTTAATGAGAGTTTGTATCTTTGAAATAGATCTGATAATGTTAGAAAGAAGAATAGTTAGTTTTTATTTCAGTTAGAAACATTAATTTTTAATTAAAATATTAAGAATAAATTAATATAATTATCATTTAACATTTAAGCGATGTATCTTGATTACATAAATAAAACATGAATAGCTTTTGGATTTTATTTATTTCAATTCCCGGTCACGTGGATTTTATATCCAACATACGCAAATATATTAAGCGGGTAAAATTCAAAAAAAAAAAATATTTACGATGTGACCTATGGAAGGAATGGCGTGGAGTGTGGTGGGACTGGCTGCGTAAATACAAGCACGACAGATATTTACTCTTCTTAATTGTGTGTTTATTTCTACATGGGGATGATGGGGCAACATATTTATCATTTTTCTTTATTATAATTTTTTTGTTTTGTATTTTCTTAGTAAATTAAATTTACCTATAGTTAGAGGTGGAAAAAAAAAAACCAATTATCAATTATTGAGTACCACGGGCTCACGACATACCAACCGAAAATTACCAAAATAGCGGTTACCATTTGATTCGGTACAGCATGAGTACCATACGGCAAATAATTGGTACGATAATGATATTGCATTATCAATACCATGTAATGTCATTCTTTAACTTAACATATGCACAATTCTGTGTTAGCCTCTATTGTTAATCAAAGTAATTGATATTTTTTATTTAAATATCCAAAACTGTATGCATCTTTATCCAATAATTTAAACATTTTATCTTGTGTTAGTTACTATTTCTTTTGGACTTTATTTTTTGGTACAATATAATAAACAAGAATGCTACTACTAAGTTCTTTTAATTTTTAATAAAAAAAATCCCAGAGTACACTTTATTTAGTTGAAGGAGTCAAAGGAGGGTAAGAAACAGATAACATAAAATTCAACCAAGTCGAAAAAGAGAAAAAGATCAAATCCCAAAGGAAGAAAACAACTTGTCATTTTATAGTTGTTCTAAAAATTATTTTAAGATTTGAATTGATTAAGCTACAAATCGAATCGAATCATAAGATTTTAATAACCATAGTTTAAATATCACTTGTTTAGGATTCTTTATCACTATAAATTCACTTTGAGGAGTTCCAACGGAATTTAACTGCACTAATATTAATTTGTCTGGGCTCTTTGATAACATCCCTCAACCATTTCAATAATAGGGAAAGGTCCATCCATATTTTCACTCTTTTTTTTTAAATAATATTATTAGGCTACACAAGCCCGGTTTTGAAAAAGTAGCTAAGGCATGTGCAAGTCTATTGCCTTGCCTCCTTACGAATGAAAAAAATACATAAATTCTTAGAACTAGCTAACGAAATGCAATCTTCGATAAAAACCCCATAAGGAAGAAATATAGAAACCCCATCCTGTAAAACATCAATCTTCGCCGTTTGCTCGTTCTTCATGCATGTTAAGTTGTTCAAGGATGGCATGATAACATGTTTTAACTGTAAACTTACTCGTCGGTGAGTGATGCCATATAATACGATCCGGAGCAGATATGCCACCTATAGAAATTTCCAGTATACGAATTCGATCAACCGGCGTCCGGCCAAAATCAATCATTAATTAGGGATGAGTTCCAACCACGGGTTGCTGGGTCAATTGTATCATTAACCGTATTTGGGAAAGCATCGTAGACGGGTCTCTTAGTGAAAATCCGAAACTGCCCATCCGATAACAACCATGGATCACTCCAAGTTTGAGAAAGTCTCTTGCCGCAAGTATGCTTCGCCAAGTCGCCGAAGGTCTCGAGCGAATTGCCGTTGACCACAAAATTCAAGAAGGGAAGTAGCGGGCCTTGAGGACTCTAGCCAATAAAGTCTCCGGAAAGGAGATGAGACACCAAGCTTGCTTGACTAGAAGAGCCAAATTGAAGTAGTATAAATCCCGAAAGCCCACCCCTCATTTTTCCTTCGGTAAACACATCTTCGACCATGCCATCCATGAAATTGATCTGCCGTTCCTATTATCCCACCTGTAGCGGCGTATAATTGCCTCTAAATCTCGAATAACGCCACGAAGAAAGAGGAAGCAACTCATAATATATGAGGGAATTACTTGGAGGACCGGTTTGATAAGGACCTCTTTCCCAGCTTGTCAAATATTCTTTTCGCTTCACCCTTTGACTCTGGCCAAAAATCGGTCTCGTAAAAAGTGAAAGATCTCATTTCTTTACTTGCCAAGCGATGCCGGCATACCCAGGTATGTTTCATGTATGTCCGCTATATGGAAGCCCAAAAAATAGTTTGAATTTCTTCCTTCTTCTCTTCTAGAGTGGTGAGACAGAAAACCATCGTTGACTTTTCCGATTTGATTTCCTGGTCGGACACATATGTATTGGTTGACAATTAGATGCAACGAACGGCTTGGGCATCTTGAGTAGTAGCTTGGCAAAATATGAGTGCATCGTCAGCAAAGCAAAGGGAGGAGACAATGGGCGCGGTCGGAGCAATTCGTACACCCCTCATCTCACCCTTATCAACAACATTCTCCAACATTCCAATTAACACCCCAGTGCAAGAAATAAATAAATAAAGAGAAAGGGGTTCCCATTGCTGGAGACCTCGGGTAGGATGTAAGTGCCCAAATTGAGAATCATTAAACAAGAAAGAATAAGACACATAGGATATGCAAAGCATTATGAGATTGACCAAAGAACTGGGAAAACCTAGTCTAAGTAGGGTTTTATTAACAGAGCACCACTCAACCCGATCGTATACCTTACTAATATCCAATTAATTGCCATAAAATCCGTACGCTTCTTGGATTTAGATCTAATATATTGATTTACCTCATAGGCAACAAGGACATTATCATTAATCAAGCGGTTCAGAACAAAATCGGACTGAGTATGGGAAATTATGTCATTAAGAACAGTTTTAACTCGATTTGCAATGTGGATCCAAATTCATAAATGACATTTCAAAGCTAATGGGGCGATACTCAGTCATTTTTTTTTGGTTTTTTAACTTTCGGAATGAGGACAGCAAAGGTAAGTTGAAGGATGAAGGGATGCAATGGTTATTCAGAAAATTAAGCACACAACTAATGACATTGGTACGAAGACTATGCCAAAAATTCTTGTAAAATAAGACAGATAGTCCATCAGGACTAGAAGATTTAATGGGAGACATCTAATAAATAGTTCGAGTTACCTCATCTGTAGAAACAAGAAGAGAAAGAGTATGTGCTGCTTCGCTTGAAACTCTCAGTTCGATATGATTGATCACCTCATCTATCACTCTCTCATTCGGGATGTCGTCTGGAAAAGATTAGAGAAGTAGCTTGAAATAATATGTTCAATGTCTTTTGGATCCTCCTTCCAAATTCCCTGATGTTCCTTAATCTTGGTGACCTTATTAGTTATGTGGCAAATGGTAGATTTGGTATCGAAAAAGTGAGTATTCTGGTCACCCTCTCTCATTCACTAAATTTTACTTCTCTGCCGCCAGTACATATCAAGATCTTCGTAAAGATGTTCTAATTCGAGTTGGAGAGAACCGATGGCAGCTTGCACTTCGGCTATTTGTTCTCGGGCAATGAGCTCGTGAAATTTCTTGTGAATTTCATCAATCCTCTTCATGGGATGTTTCACCACCTCGCGATTTCCTTGCATTAAAGCAACCCCACACCGCTTCGAATTGGAATGGTCGGCTGCCATTGTGAGCATATAGGGTGTTCGGTGGCTGCATCTGAAGAAGCACCGGGATATGGCCCGACCATACTAACGCCAAGTGAAGTACTTCTGCTCGAGGGAAAAGAGCCACTCAATCATTATTAACACATACCCGGTCGAGTCTGCATCCACGACCCATGGTAAATTTCATTGGTCCCATAAGCGGCGGAGGAGATTCCACGTCATGTCTCTCTGATTGAGTTCTCGATATCCATATAGACCCGTTACCCTCCATTTTTTAGGTGAGTTGGAACACTTCATTTCGAGCGTCAATATGATGGTGCGAGTAGCTTATGAGATCCACTTGAATTTCTTTTTGCCATAGTAATGCTAGCCCCAACTTTGTCCACTATTACTCCGTTCAAATTCCACTTACTCTTGATTTCGTCAACTAGCTTAGATGTACGAAATATAGGTTTATTTTAATTTGTATTTACATTTGAATTTCAATTTACTTAGTATTTGAATTTCATTTTAAGTTTGTTGTTATTCTCTTGTATTTATTTGAGTGTTATAATGAAGTACTTAGAAAAAATAAAGTTTAGTGATTTCGCGTAAATTTACAAAAGATGCAAGCTTGTATTTCACGTAAATTTACAGGAAATGCAAGCTTGTATTTCACTTAAATTTACACGAAATAAAACAAAAACAAAACTCTGAAAAAACGCATTTCGTGTTGTATTACACGAAATGGAGTATTTCATTTTGTGCAACACTACACGAAATGCATAAAAATGTAAAAATTCGACAAAAGACACATTTTTTAATCTCAAAATCGATTTAGGTTTCTTCCTTTTTGATAATTATTGTGTTCTAATTGATACTATCGGACAAATTTGACGATTTGGAAAGTTTTAAAATTTGGAGGTTGAGTGGATTTGGAAAAAGGTTAAATGGTTTCTTGACAAATGAGTTATTTCGCACTGTAACCGGAAAAAATACACTATGAATAGTAAGCCCTTTTAAATTTTGACAACCTAAGTTATAGGTTTATTCTTTATTGTCATTTTCATCTACAATTGTTTTTTCTATTTGCAAGTTTTTGATCATTTTGGGCCATTCTTTTTAGGGCACATTACAAATAAGTTCATCATGAGATACTTATGAGATACTTATCATAAACGGGTCCAGACAAAAACTCTTTTACAAAATAGTCCACAGATTGTCCAATGGTATGTAAAAGACTAAAATAGCCCATCACATTTTAATGTGCTCCAATTTCATCATTTCATTTAATTTAACCTCAATTTGACCCCAAATTTCACAAATTATTCAGTTTTGATCCAAAATACAATTTTGAGTACAATTTTGCCCGTCGCCGCCGTTGACCTTTTTCTCTTCCTGATTTTTCTGCCAGTTTCCGACGTTGACTTTTTCAATTTTTTTTTCTTTAACATCTTTTTACCCTATTTAAACTGCAACATTGCTGGGTTGACAGTCATATTAACTATATTACTGTTAAACATATTAATATTAACTATACTACAGTTTAACACAATAATATTGTTATATTAATCTTTAGCACAGTAATATTAACACAACAAAAGGCATTATTATTGTGTAAAAAAGTAATATTAATATGTTGAGCGTTCTTTCAACAAAGGTAAACATAATAAAAAGCCAAATAATTAATATTGATGTGGTTGATAGTAATATTGTTGTCATCTACAGTAATATTACTGTAACAAACAGTAATATTACCGTCCACCACGGTAATATTATTGTGTTTACAGTAATATAACAATAGTAGACAGTAATATTATTACGTTAATCCGTCAACAATTCAAACAAAACAAAAAAGCCAAAAAAAAATTTAATATTGATGTGGTTGACAATAATATTATTGTGTTTACAGTTATTTTACGTCAACGACAGTAATATTATTACGTTGACTTGTCAACAAATCAAACAAAAAAAACCAAAAAAATAAAAATATTGTCGCTGACAGTAATTGTACTGTCAACGACAGTACAATTGTTGTCAGCGATAGTATAATTACTGTTAATGACAATACAATTACGGTCAACGTTTAGCGGCGGACGTAAAAAAATGGAGATTTTTTTTAGGGAAAACAAAACACTACAAAAGGTCAACGCCGGAAACCTCGGTGGCAAAAAAATAGTTTTAGAAAAAAAAAAAAGGTTTAAAAAAAGTCAAAATTGAATTTTTGTGCTCAAAATTGATTAAATTGGGGTTACAATTAAGAATTGGGTGTAAAGAATTGAGGGTAATTTTGTCATATACATTAATTTTACCGTTATTTATAATACATATTAAATGGATATATAACCCCTGAACCTAGAATAAAGATGGTTGGTCAGGGACTTATTCACAAAAAATCCCTCTTCTTATGATTTAATTGACTAATTGATGATGAACATATTTTCCACTTTTGCTTTTGCTTTTTTTTTTTTTTTTTGGATTATTTGACAAAATCTCCTCATTGAATTTTGACTTCATGATAAATCCATTTTTATAATTGATATTTGATATAAATTCAATCAATCCAAAATACTATAAATGCCCAATTCACTATAGGACAAAAAAAAATCTCCTCCAAAAATCTTGTGATATATGTGTTGAAACATAACGCTATGTATATTCTAATAATATGCAAATCTTCCCCATTTTAATTACAACACAATTTGCTCCAAAAATATAGTCCACGAATCTCGCTCAAACTCCACCTATGAAATCCCAGCTAGCCACCCACACACCGAGATTATCCAACAATGGAGACCGATCGCAATTGAAAGGATAAAGATACAAAGAGCAATAGGGGTGGAAATTGGAATGTAATTCCTGAATTCCGCCAATCCAGATAAAAAAATATCTGAATTTGGAACCGTATTTTTCATTCCAATTTCCGACGTTCTGATTTCCGATTCTTCCGAATTTATTTGGAATGGAATTGGAATGGTGTATAAAATTACCTAAAATACCGATTTCTGAGCCGATTTTAGTTCTGAATATTTCTATGGTTTTTCAAAATATATTATGTAGTTTTATGATATATTTTGTAATTCTATAATATAATTAATGTTATATTTTACATGAAAAATATAAATAGCGAATGATCAAGTAAATTAAAACATTATATTAACGATAATTGGTATCAGAAACTTTATGTTGCATTTTTACTTTGTAAGAAAATCTATGTTTCGATTTGTTGTTCCTACAAGTATTTTTATTTATTGCGTTTTGTCGAATTCTCTTTTGAATATTCTTGCATTTTCCATGCAAAATTTCAAAAAAGATAGAAAAATATTGTGAAAATTTCCATTATATTCGAATTTGGAAGAAGAGATTATAAACTAATGTAGTTTTCCGAAATTCCGCCAATTTCGAGGCATTCCGAAATCGAAATGAATTTTTGCATTCCGATTTGTTTGGAACGGAAATTAGAACCCATTTTTTACTTCTTATTTTTTTTGAAAATTCAAAGAAAAAGCCATTTCCGTTCCATTCCGTACGATTTTCATCCCTAAATAGTAACAATATAGTATTAAGAGGCAGTAAGCCCCAAATTTACAGTGTGGTTTTTGTACGTGTTGTTAGGACCGTGTGTGGTTTTTAATAGTAAATGTATAGTTTTAGTATTGTTTAGCATATGTAGTTTTAGCTAGTACTTTTAATGGATATCATGTCTAGTAGTAGTAAGAATTAGCGAAATTTTCGACCGGGTTGTATAGAAGCATAATTTGAATGCTAGAAGCATAAGTTGTCGATTGCTCGAACTCAAGTAACTTGATTATATGTCAGCATACGCACATACATGTAACAATTCAATTCCTTTGTTGGAGGTAATCCAAGAAGATATATGTAGACTATGTATCTTGGAGGTAATTCCTTTCTTAGCCGATATCTTACCCGCTCAAATTGTTGAATTTCACTTTAATGAGACTGTCTTTGTTCCGTTAGGAGAAGGAAAGAACTTCCACACTAACGTTCCTAGCTAAAGAACAGTGTGAAGTTGTGTGATATGACCTCACCGCGTCTTATCAAGATCCCCTACATCAGAGAATTGATACATAGATTAATAGATCATCCATACTAACGTTCCTGAAGAACCGCGTGAAATCGTGTGGCTCATCTCATAGTACAAGAAAAAAAAATGAGATTGAGAGTTGGAAGACTCATCTCATAGTTCAAGAAAAAAATGAGATTGGGAGCCATGAGAGAATCATCTCATAACTCAAGGAAATAAACGACATTGGGATTCAAAAAGCTCATCTCATATCGTAAACGAGATTGGGAGGCAGAAGACTTATCTCATATCTCAAACGAGATTGGGAGCAAGAAGACTCATCTTATAGCTCAATGAATGAAATGAGATTGGGAACCAGAAGATTTATCTAATAGATCAATCGTGATTGGGAGCCAGGAGACTCATCTCATAGCTCAAGGAATGAAATGAGATTGGGAACCAAAAGATTCATCTCATAGCTCAAACAAGATTGGGAGCCAGGAGACTCATTTCATAGCTCAATTAATGAAATGAGATAAGGGAACCAGAAGATTCATCTCATAACTTAAACGAGATTGGGAGCCAGAAGACTCGTCTCATAGTATAATGATTTATGAGCAAATGAGATTAGGAGCTCGAAGACTCATCTCATAGTTCAAGGATTTCCTCAGCAAACTGAGATTGATTTTAAAGACGTATGTTCTCTCATGGTGAATGTTATTAAATATGTGGTCTCAAAGTATCTTATGGGGATCTAGATACAAATATTTATATGAATGTCCCTGAGAACTATATTTTCTAGAGAGAATTAGTTCCAGGCCACGGAACATAAACTCAGTTGGGCTGAGACGTTCACTTTAATTATGACTTGAAATATTCCGGAAGAATATATGATAATCGCATAAGTGAATAATTGCTCGGAAGAAAATTTGTGAACAATAATTGGTTTTGATTGTTTCTATTACTGCAATTAATGTTAAGGACATGAACTTGATTTGGACTCCTGAAGAACTCAAGTACGAAAAACTCAATTGTGGAAAATTTGAGTTTAAGATCAAAGATCTAAAGGAGGCTAATTTATTGTCTCTGCCAACTTAAAATTTATAATGTCGATTAGATTTTTATCCATCAATCAAATTACATCCAGAAGATGTTATGGATAAAACAAATTATCAAGTAACACCTACGGAAGTTCGGCAATGAAAAAAGTCGAATGACAAGGAAGTGTTAGCACCTGAAGTGCCATATCTAAAATTCTAAATGCAATAAGTGTGTTATTGTACTTAACTCCATATACTTGATATGATTGCGTTTTTCGGTAATTTTGTTAGATAGATTTAGCTCACCTCACATACGGTGTATGGATCACTGAATAATGCAAAGCTTGTGATTTATTTTGGTATTGACCGAAAGTCATACCCACACAAAGCTTGATTTTCCCTATTGTTTTATATAATTAGATTTTGCATTTCTAGTTCCTCAAAATTCTTTGAATCCATATAATCGGTTTATCGAGTTTATAATGCAATTGTTGAATTTAAATGCCTATCAAAGTCCACTCATCTGTTGAGACAGACTACGTGTTACGACATTAGGTGTGGTAACGGAATTCTTGTGTTGTCACGGTAACTAACCTACTAAAACCAGAATAAAGAACACAAGAATTTAATGTGGTTCGGATACAAATGTACCCTACATCCACGAGGACTTGCAAAACTAGTTCAGATTTAAGTGTACATTAATAGGACTTAATAAAACACTAAAGACTCCCTCTTTATGTGATACGCCGTTCTTGCACACGACTCGAACTTGTTGATAATCAAAGCAATTCCTCCTCCGCACTCTTCGACTTCCTCCAATGTTGAACTCCCTTCAAACGGCGGATCGACCTCTCCCAAGATCTTTTAAGCACTTCTCCCGAAACGCCGATCTTCTTTATGGCCTGGTAGAATAAACCTGTTATGTTCCCACACCTGATGTGCCGACGGGGCTGCAGCACGGGCTGCACCCTTCAAAGCCTTTATGCTGGGATGTTTCTTATTAAAGCTCCATGGGACTCATATGAGGTTGAGGGCCTTATATAGGCACGAAATCACCACCCTAAACCTAACTTGGGCCCTAAGAAATCGATTTAACTAGGTAATAGAATCCTAGTCGATTTCTACTTCTATTATAGATAAGTACAAAAGATACCTAACTAGAATATAATACATGGAAATAAATCTAAGTCCTAATAAAAATATTACAAGAATAAGACTCTAATTAATTCCAAAATAAACATGAAAAACAAATCTTTGCCAATCTTTAGTTTCCACGTATGGCGGATTTCTTCAATCTTCACTAACAGAAATTTAGTGCCAGCAATCTCCCCCTTTGGCATAGATTGGTTAGAATCCATGTTTAACACGAACTCCCCCTGCAGATGAGATTTACTCCCCCTGCAACATATATGCCACTTTTCTTCACCCATCTTTGTCTTCTATCAGAGTGTCCCATCACGGGGCATGTTACAACGCAGCGGAATTAGGTGAATATCGTGACAGACTTCCGTCTCAACCTTCCTTGTGAACACGTCATCCAATAAGCAAAGCAAATAAATCAAAACCCAAAATCAGACACTAAGTATATCTAGTGACCCGCTATGATGCCAATTGTTGAAATTAAATGCCTATCAAAGTCCACTCATCTGTTGAGACAGACTACGTGTTACGACATTAGGTGTGGTAACGGAATTCTTGTGTTGTCACGGTAACTAACCTACTAAAAGCAGAATAAAGAACACAAGAATTTAATGTGGTTCGGATACAAATGTACCCTACATCCACGAGGACTTGCAAAACTAGTTCAGATTTAAGTGTACATTAATAGGACTTAATAAAACACTAAAGACTCCCTCTTTATGTGATACGCCGTTCTTGCACACGACTCGAACTTGTTGATAATCAAAGCAATTCCTCCTCCGCACTCTTCGACTTCCTCCAATGTTGAACTCTCTTCAAACGGCGGATCGACCTTTCCCGAGATCTTTTAAGCACTTCTCCCGAAACGCCGATCTTCTTTATGGCCTGATAGAAGAAACCTGTTATGTTGCCACACCTGATGTGCCGACGGGGCTGGAGCACGGGCAGCACCCTTCAAAGCCTTTATGCTGGGATGTTTCTTATTAAAGCTCCATGGGACTCATATGAGGTTGAGGGCCTTATATAGGCACGAAATCACCACCCTAAACCTAACTTGGGCCCTAAGAAATCGATTTAACTAGGTAATAGAATCCTAGTCGATTTCTACTTCTATTATAGATAAGTACAAAAGATACCTAACTAGAATATAATACATGGAAATAAATCTAAGTCCTAATAAAAATATTACAAGAATAAGACTCTAATTAATTCCAAAATAAACATGTAAAACAAATCTTTGCCAATCTTTAGTTTCCACGTATGGCGGATTTCTTCAATCTTCACTAACAGAAATTTAGTGCCAACAATCTCCCCCTTTGGCATAGATTGGTTAGAATCCATGTTAAACACGAACTCCCCCTGCAGATGAGATTTACTCCCCCTACAACATAGATGCCACTTTTCTTCACCCATCTTTGTCTTCTATCAGAGTGTCCCATCACGGGGCATGTTACAACGCAGCGGAATTAGGTGAATATCGTGACAGACTTCCGTCTCAACCTTCCTTGTGAACACGTCATCCAATAAGCAAAGCAAATAAATCAAAACCCAAAATCAGACACTAAGTATATCTAGTGACCCGCTCTGATGCCAATTGTTGAATTTAAATGCCTATCAAAGTCCACTCATCTGTTGAGACAGACTACGTGTTACGACATTAGGTGTGGTAACGGAATTCTTGTGTTGTCACAGTAACTAACCTACTAAAAGCAGAATAAAGAACACAAGAATTTAATGTGGTTCGGATACAAATGTACCCTACATCCACGAGGACTTGCAAAACTAGTTCAGATTTAAGTGTACATTAATAGGACTTAACAAAACACTAAAGACTCCCTCTTTATGTGATACGCCGTTCTTGCACACGACTCGAACTTGTTGATAATCAAAGCAATTCCTCCTCCGCACTCTGAGACTTCCTCCAATGTTGAACTCCCTTCAAACGGCGGATCGACCTTTCCCGAGATCTTTTAAGCACTTCTCCCGAAACGCCGATCTTCTTTATGGCCTGATAGAAGAAACCCGTTATGTTGCCACACCTGATGTGCCGACGGGGCTGCAGCACAGGCTGCACCCTTCAAAGCCTTTATGCTGGGATTTTTCTTATTAAAGCTTCATGGGACTCATATGAGGTTGAGAGCCTTATATAGGTACGAAATCACCACCCTAAACCTAACTTGGGCCCTAAGAAATCGATTTAACTAGGTAATAGAATCCTAGTCGATTTCTACTTCTATTATAGATAAGTACAAAAGATACCTAACTATAATATAATACATGGAAATAAATCTAAGTCCTAATAAAAATATTACAAGAATAAGACTCTAATTAATTCCAAAATAAACATGGAAAACAAATCTTTGCCAATCTTTAGTTTCCACGTATGGCGGATTTCTTCAATCTTCACTAACAGAAATTTAGTGCCAACAATCTCCCCCTTTGGCATAGATTGGTTAGAATCCATGTTTAACACGAACTCCCCCTGCAGATGAGATTTACTCCCCCTGCAACATAGATGCCACTTTTCTTCACCCATCTTTGTCTTCTATCAGAGTGTCCCATCACGGGGCATGTTACAACGCAGCGGAATTAGGTGAATATCGTGACAGACTTCCGTCTCAACCTTCCTTGTGAACACGTCATCCAATAAGCAAAGCAAATAAATCAAAACCCAAAATTAGACACTAAGTATATCTAGTGACCCGCTCTGATGCCAATTGTTGAATTTAAATGCCTATCAAAGTCCACTCATCTGTTGAGACAGACTACGTGTTACGACATTAGGTGTGGTAACGGAATTCTTGTGTTGTCACAGTAACTAACCTACTAAAAGCAGAACAAAGAACACAAGAATTTAATGTGGTTCGGATACAAATGTACCCTACATCCACGAGGACTTGCAAAACTAGTTCAGATTTAAGTGTACATTAATAGGACTTAATAAAACACTAAAGACTCCCTCTTTATGTGATACGCCGTTCTTGCACACGACTCGAACTTGTTGATAATCAAAGCAATTCCTCCTCCGCACTCTTGGACTTCCTCCAATGTTGAACTCCCTTCAAACGGCGGATCGACCTTTCCCGAGATCTTTTAAGCACTTCTCCCGAAACGCCGATCTTCTTTATGGCCTGATAGAAGAAACCTGTTATGTTGCCACACCTGATGTGCCGACGGGGCTGCAGCACGGGCTGCACCCTTCAAAGCCTTTATGCTGGGATTTTTCTTATTAAAGCTTCATGGGACTCATATGAGGTTGAGGGCCTTATATAGGCACGAAATCACCACCCTAAACCTAACTTGGGCCCTAAGAAATCGATTTAACTAGGTAATAGAATCCTAGTCGATTTCTACTTCTATTATAGATAAGTACAAAAGATACCTAACTATAATATAATACATGGAAATAAATCTAAGTCCTAATAAAAATATTACAAGAATAAGACTCTAATTAATTCCAAAATAAACATGGAAAACAAATCTTTGCCAATCTTTAGTTTCCACGTATGGCGGATTTCTTCAATCTTCACTAACATATATATATATATATATATATATATATATATATATATATATATATATATATATATATATATATATATATATATATATATATATAACTGTATCTATTTGCAAGAACATATATATATATATATATATATATATATATATATATATATATATATATATAGTGAAAGATGGAAATGTAAGATCATGGTTTTGGAGGAAGCTAAAACAATTGGACTACCATAGCCGATCGAAGATCATGGTTTAATTTTCCCCCTAAATATGCATTTCGATGCGAGATAATTACCCACGGCTTGTCTCCCGCGTGAGAAGCATTGCGAAAAATCTTATTGCCAATAATTAGAAGCAGGAGTCAGTGTTGATAATGTGAATGATATTGTGGAGACGGAGAAGCTTAACGAATTTACGTGTAATCCCGAATATACGGCTTCCTGTAAAAAAGTAATGTCTCATCAGAATCAATTCATAATTAAAGTCATTTCGAAAAAAAATATTCATGTATTTTGATCATCTTAGTAGCATGATGAGGGGCATTGTGCAAGAAGCTTTCGACGTAAAGATGAGGATGACAAATTATTGTAGGCACCAGGATAGGATAAAAATGATTAATCCCGAATTTGGATTTTAGTGATATTGTGAAGACTTTAAAAAAATTAATATTTTTGAGTAGAGAAAGTAAAATACAAGTGTTTTGTGGATGGAAAAATTACTTCTCTTTTTGTTTTTTTTGTCTTACTTACAATGATCTCTAGAACTCCATATTTATAGTGAGGAGTACATTAATCTACTAATAAATTACAAAATAACTCATAGACTAACAACTCTTTTAATTCTAATTTAATACTTAGGAAAATCAAAAGACAATTGTCTATACATCTAGACAATGGTGCTTCAAATATCCATTTATACCAACATTCAATCTCCACTTATTCCAACATGAATGCCCACTTCTTCTAACATGAATGCCCACTTCTTCTAATATTGATTTGCCACTAATTCCAATATTGAATTCACGTTAATTCAATTTATTACAACATTGCCTCCCGTAAATTGAATTTGCTTTTGACTCCCAAACCTTCCACATTTTTCGAAAAAACGAGACCTCCAAGTGGCTTCATGAAAATTTCCGCAAGAGAGATAATTAAGCCGGAATTTTTTCTCCACCACGATCACTCCTCAATTTTTTTATTTTGAAACCGGAAAATTTCTCAACTTGAATTTTAAAATCTTTGAAGCATGAAAGAGTTTCGGATTTTTCTTTCACAAAATAAGCCCAAACTTTTCTTGTGAAATCATCAATAAATAACAAGAAATACCTATTGGCGCCAGATTTCTGTTAGTGAAGATTGAAGAAATCCGCCATACGTGGAAATTAAACATTAGCAAAGATTTGTTTTTCATGTTTATTTTGGAATTAATTAGAGTTCTATTCTTGTAATATTTTTATTAGGACTTAGATTTATTTCCATGTATTATACTCTAGTTAGGTATCTTTTGTACTTATCTAGAATAGAAGTAGAAATCGACTAGGATTCTATTACCTAGTTAAATCGATTTCTTAGGGCCCAAGTTAGGTTTAGGGTGGTGATTTCGTGCCTATATAAGGCCCTCAACCTCATATGAGTCCCATGGAGCTTTAATAAGAAACATCCCAGCATAAAGGCTTTGAAGGGTGCAGCCCGTGCTGCAGCCCTGTCGGCACATCAGGTGTGGCAACAGAACAGGTTTCTTCTACCAGGCCATAAAGAAGATCGGCGTTTCGGGAGAAGTGCTTAAAAGATCTCGGGAGAGGTCGATCCGTCGTTTGAAGGAAGTTCAACATTGGAGGAAGTCCAAGAGTGCGGAGGAGGAATTTCTTTGATTATCAACAAGTTCGAGTCGTGTGCAAGAATGGCATATTACATAAAGAGGGAGTCTTTAGTGTTTATATTAAGTCCTATTAAGTACACTTAAATCTGAACTAGTTTTGCAAGTCCTCGTGGATGTAGGGTACGTTTGTATCCGAACCACATTAAATTGTTGTGTTCTTTATTATGCTTTTAGTAGATTTATTACTGTGACAACACAAGAATTCTGTTACGACACCTAATGTCGTAACACGTAATCTGTCTCAACAGATGAGTAGATTTCTATAGGCATTTAAAATCAACAATTGGTATCAGAGCGGGTCACTAGATATACTTAATGTCTGATTTTGGGTTTTGATTTATTTGCTTTGCTTATTGGATGACGTGTTCACAAAGAAGATTGAGACGGAAGTCTGTCACGACATTCACCCAATTCCGCTGCGTTGTAACATGCCCTGTCCCAGCGTTGTAACATGCCTTGTGATGGGACACTCTGATAGAAGACAAGGATGGGTGAAGAAAAGTGACATCTATGTTGCAGGGGGAGTAAATCTCATAGGCATGGGGAGTTCTTGGTAAACATGAATTCTAACCAAACTATGCCAAAGGGGGAGATTGTTGGCGCCAGATTTTTGTTAGTGAAGATTGAAGAAATCCGCCATACGTGGAAATTAAAGATTGGCAAAGATTTGTTTTTCATGTTTATTTTGGAATTAATTAGAGTCCTATTCTTGTAATATTTTTATTAGGACTTAGATTTATTTCCATGTGTTATATTCTAGTTAGGTATCTTTTGTACTTATCTAGAATAGAAGTAGAAACCGACTAGGATTCTATTATACCTAGTTAAATCGATTTCTTAGGGCCCAACTTAGGTTTAGGGTGGTGATTTAGTGCCTATATAAGGCCCTCAACCTCATATGAGTCCCATGGAGCTTTAATAAGAAAAATCACAGCATAAAGGCTTTGAAGGGTGCAGCCCGTGCTGCAGCCCTGTCGGCACATCAGGTGTGGCAACATAACAGGTTTCTTCTACCAGGCCATAAAGAATATCGGCGTTTCGGGAGAAGTGCTTAAAAGATCTCGGGAGAGGTCGATCCGCCGTTTGAATGAAGTTCAACATTGGAGGAAGTCCAAGAGTGCGGAGGAGGAATTGCTTTGATTATCAACAAGTTCGAGTCGTGTGCAAGAACGGCATATTACATAAAGAGGGAGTCTTTAGTGTTTTTATTCAGTCCTATTAATGTACACTTAAATCTGAACTAGTTTTGCAAGTCCTCGTGGATGTAGGGTACGTTTGTATCCGAACCACATTAAATTGTTGTGTTCTTTATTCTGCTTTTAGTAGATTTATTACTGTGACAACACAAGAATTCTGTTATGACACCTAATGTCGTAACACGTAATCTGTCTCAACAGATGAGTAGATTTCTATAGGCATTTAAAATCAACAATAACGATTACCACCGAGAGAGGGAACTTGAAATGGTCCACAAAGGTCACTATGAATGAGCTCCAATGGTGACTTTGATTTCCAATTTGACTTGGAAGGTAATGGCTCTTGGTGTTGCTTCCTCAATTGGCATTCTTCACAAATTTCGTCCATGGCTTTAATGTTCTGCAATCCTTCAACAATTTGCTTGTTTGATAACTCCTTCAAACTTTGGAAATTAAGATGCCCGAATCGGTCATGCCACAACTTTGAAACATCGTCCTTCACAATTAAATAGCAAGAGGCTTCAAAATTATCAAGTTTGATCGCGAAAAATATTATTTCCGGTCATACCGATATTTGCAATGTGTTGATCCTTCTTTTTCAAAACGCAAGTGAAGTCGTCGAAAAATATGTTGAAACCTTTCCTCATCAAGTGACCAACACTTAGCAAATTACTTGCCAAGTTAGGTACATAGTAAACCTCGGACATTGTTTCGACTTTTCCGGATTTTGTTTTGAAGACAATTTCTCCAACACCTTCTAATGCGTAGGTGTATCCATCTCCAAGCGTAACTATCCCATGGCTAGCTTCGACGAGATTTGAGAATATTTTTTTATTCCCCGTCATGTGCTTGCTCGCACCACTATCCAAATACCAAGTATTTTCAAAGCTACCGTTAGATGCAATCAATAAAGTCTCCATATTTTCGACTTTATTTTCATGCAAATAACCAACTTCGTGCCTTTTTTCTAGATATTTTTACCAACAGTGATTGATTTTGTGTTCCGGTTTATGACAATAATGACACTCAACGTAAGGCCTTGTACATTTATATGATCCTCGGCCTTGGCCTCTTCCTCTTTGAAAATTGTTTGGAAAATATTTCTCCTCCTCTTTCGCCTCTTCATTTGATTTGGCTTGTTCACGGTAATTGTTGTAAGAGTTTCTTCCTCCTCTTATTTGGCCACGACCTCGGCCACGTCCACGGAACGAGCCACGGCCTCCCGTGAATGTAACTTGGGATTTTAATGCTTGATCCGAAGAAGAAATTTGAGGATTTCTTTGAAGGATCCTTGCTTCGTGTGCCTCCAATCATCCTTGTAGACTCTCCAACGCCATTGATGAGAGATCTTGTGACTCTTCGATAGCCACAACAACATGATCAAATTTCACCGGCAAGCTTCGCATAATTTTTTCGACAACCCTTTGGGTTTCCATGACTTCGCCATTTGTCGCCATTTTATTTACAAGAGAGGTGATTCTTGTAAAATATTCAACAATTTTTTCGTTTTCTTTCATCTCCAATTTTTCGAATTCAGCCCTCAAAGATTGCAAACGAACCTTCTTCACTTCATTTTTCCCGGCATAGGTTGTTTGTAGAATTTTCCATGTCTCCATGGAACTACTCGCCTTGGTTAGTCTTTCATAGACGGGAACTTCGATGGCTTGATATATTTGGAAAAGAGCTTTTCAATCTTTTTGCCTTTCGGTTCTCAAAGTTTGTCTTT
The DNA here is from genome assembly GCF_000504015.1 of Erythranthe guttata. Next base: position 621,481 of record NW_012194948.1, read on the forward strand.
GTGCATTCGTCAATTATCCTCATTTTCGGGAGTCTGAACACCGTCTTCAACAACGCTCCAAATGTCTTGAGATTCAAGACAAAGCTTCATAAGATTACTCCAATAATCGAATTTTTCTCCATTGAAACGAGGTATAAGAGAAGCAAGGTTGGTGGACATTTTTAAGATGGCTCTGATGCCAATTTTTAGGCACCAGGATAGGATGATTAATCCCGAATTCGGATTTTAGTGATTTTGTGAAGACTTAAAAAAAAATTAATATTTTTGAGTAGAGAAAGTAAAATACAAGTGTTTTGTGGATGGAAAAATTACTTCTCTTTTTGTTTTTTTTGTCTTACTTACAATGATCTCTAGCACTCCATATTTATAGTGAGGAGTACATTAATCTACTAATAAATTACAAAATAACTCATAGACTAACAACTCTTTTAATTCTAATTTAATACTTAGGAAAATCAAAAGACAATTGTGTGTATAGACAATGGTGCTTCAAATATCCATTTATTCCAACATGAATGCCCACTTCTTCTAACATGAATGTCCACTTCTAATATTGAATTGCCACTAATTCCAATATTGAATTCACGTTAATTCAATTTATTACAACAATTATTAGCAATTAATATTTAGTCGACTAATATTTAGATGACTAACGGGGTCGACTACTTTTTTCCATGAACTCTTTGATATCGATCGACTGACGATGGTCGACTAATATATTTTGCTTTCAAGCATTTTGCTCTCATGCTTGAAAAATTTAAGCCTCACGAAAAATTTAGTCAGAGATTAATATTTGGTAGACAAAATATCCGTTTACTTCTCATAATTCCAATATACAAAACACAGTCACCAACTATATCAAACTTCCATCGGGTTTTTTTCATCTGATCTCCGATCACTACACCATCTCTCTTCTCTCGTAAAAAATACATATCGGGTTTTTTTCATCTGATCTCCGATCACTACACCATCTCTCTTCTCTCGTAAAAAATACATATCGCATTGACAAGCTGGTCACCGACAAGGCCACAAGTTACATTAGCACCAATCGGCACTCAGCACTCATTGATCACCATTGCCTCCGAACTCAACCCCTACCACACCTCAATAAGTACAACAATTTCCCGGAATTCAATTCACTAATAATCAATGGTTGTTGATATATTTGTGATATGCATGCTAATTAGTTTTTTGGACTAAACATGACTATCACCAACTTTGGTCTAATTAAATTCAGTAATTATATAAAAAGACGTTGCAACTTACAAACTGGTTAATGTTAGAAACAAATGAAAATCATTACCAACATCAGAGATTGTAATAAATATCATATAACGAAAACTACGTAGATAGTGTATGTATCCTCGATTCAAAACATGCAAAATATGTACGAGTAAATTAAAATAACTTTACGATAATTAAAAAAAAAAAAAAAAAAAGGAAAAATCAAACAGTTGTTCATAGTATCAAATCTTTTGGCTTATTTTCGATCGACAAAGACCCGGAGAAAAGATTTGCCCATTTTTCCAAAATTCTTGGCACAAAGACGCAAATCATCATCGCAGGCTAACAAGACCTCGTCTAAATCTTCATCCTCATACTTCAATTTAAAACTTCCAAGTCTAAAACTAAGTCTCTTAGCCACTTCTTCAATAAGCTTGTCTATCCCTGCAGATGGACGTATCTGAAATTTGGCAATGTCGTGGATATTGTGTTCTGCCTTAATCATTAAAAACTCATCATCGCCGTCGTCTATCTCGACAATATTCTTCTTACAACTTCTGCAAACACGCTCCATCGTTGATCCCCCATCTGCTTAATAATCAAACACGTAAAATCTCAAAACACATAAAGTTATTAATTAACAAAAAAATAAAATAAAATAAGAGTTGATGTTTCAAGAATCTCACCACCAAGCTCTTCTTTGATATCTATAGGCCTCTTCCTAGACATATTTGGTTTCGCCTATTCTTTTCTTTAGAGTGAAAACAGAGAGAAAGAGGGTTATACTTATTAGTTACTTACAAAATATATATATATATATATAAAGGTGTCGGAAATTTATAATAGGTAATTTCTATTGAAGTTGAACAAAAACCCTAATTAGGGTTTTGCTGTGTCTTTGGTTTGGAGGCGTACATTGGGCCTTGGGGATTCTGGGGTGGAAAAAGAATACTATTTTGATGGAATTAGGCCTCCTATTAATTTACACTGTACTAGATACTCTCTATCGAGATCTTAATAATTGCATAATAGCTGAAATTTTACTTGATTTTGCCTTTCTTTAGAGTCATATTCTTATGGAATAGGTCTTATTGTGTTTCATAATTAATCTTTTCTTTTTTATTTGGGGTCTTTACAAATAAGACTATATACTTATTCATAAAGAGATCCAGATAAAAAATTCATTTACAAATAAGTCCACACATGCTGCAGATTTTTGTAAAAGATTAAAATAGCCCCTTGCTTCAATTTCATCATTAATTTAAATTAACCTCAATTTGCCCAAATTTCACAACTTATTCAATTTTGACCCAAAACTTTTTTTTCTTTAAAAAAAAAATTCAAATTTATTTTTTTGCCGCTGGATTCCGGCGTTGACCGGCGGCGGTCAACGCCGATCTCCGGATGTTGACTTTTCAATTTTTTTTCTTCCGGATTTTTTGACCGGTTTCCGGCGTTGACTTTTTTTTTCTGTAACATTTATTTTCTTCGTTTAAACAGCAATATTGCTGTGATTGACAGTAATATTAACTTATATTACTGTTACACACAGTAAAATTAACTATACTACAATTTAACACAATAATATTGTTATATTAATTTCTAGCATAGTAATATTAACACAACAAAATTCATTATTATTGTGTAATAGAGTAATATTACTATGTTGGCCGTTCAACAAATATAAACATAATAAAAAGCCAAAAGAATTAATATTACTGTGAGTGACAGTAATATTACTATAACAACAGTAATATTACTGTCAACCACAGTAATATTACAATAATAGACAGTAATATTATTACGTTACTCCGTGACTAACTCAAACAAACAAAAAAATCCAAACAAAATAATAATATTGATGTGGTTGACAACAATATTACTATAACAGCAGTAATATTACCGTCAACCACAGTAATATTATTGTGTTTACAGTAATATTACAATAATAGACAGTAATATTATTACGTTACTCCGTACGTGAATAACTCAAACAAAACTAAAAACCCAAAAAAATAATAATATTGATGTTGTTGACAGTAATATTATTGTGTTTACAGTTATTTTACTGTCAACGACAGTAACATAATTACGTTGACTTGTCAACAAATCAAACAAAATAAAAATAAATAACAAAAAATAAAAATAATAATATTACGTTAATTTAATGTCAACGGCAGAACAATTACATAAACGTATTGTCAACGGCAGTACAATTACGTTAATTAACTGTCATTGACAGTATAATTACGTTAATTTACTGTCAGTGACAGCACAATTACGGTCAACATTTAGCGGCGGACGTAAAAAAAAACACTAAAAAAAGTCAACGCTGGAATCCGGCGGCGAAAAAAAAAAAGTTAACGCCGAAGTCCGACGAAAAAATCTGGAAAAAAAAAAATTTGAACAGTCAACGCCAAAATCCGGCAGCAAAAAAATTTCTAAAAAAAAAGTCAAAATTAGATTTTTGTGGTCAAAATTGGATTTTTGTGGTCAAAATTGGATTTTTGTGGTCAAAATTGGATTTTTGTGTACAAAATTGATTAAATTGGGGTTACAATTAGAAACTAAGTATAAAGGGTTAGGGGTAATATTGTCATATGCATGAATGTTTCCTTTATTTATAATAAATATTAAAAGGATGGGCTTATTGGTGAAAGAGATATAACCCCTAAACCTAGAATAATAAAGATGATTGGTTGGGGACTTATGCACAAAAAACTTTTTTTTTTTTTTTTTTTTACTTGATCTATTTAAATTTTGAAGGAGTACTGGTTCACAATATTTATGTACATTTCGTATGATAGATATATAATTATATTACAAGTTAAACACTAATAAATTATGTAGCATGGACACCTGAAACGGGTAAACCGAAACGGGAAAACTCTATTTTTCAAAAAGTTGGATACGGAAACATGGAGAAGCGTGTTGATATTAAAAATTATGGGTACATCCATAATTTTTTTTAAATATTATAATGTTTAACTTATATACTTATCGTCAATTACATATTTGTATAAATAAGTTACACATAATTTACAAATTTCAATTTGAATTATCATTCCACAAATTACACACGGAGCATATAAATTTATTTTAGTACAGAATTAGCATCTAACAAAAAATATTAAAACACTACTTGAAATGAACAAAGAGACATCATATTTAAGATTTTTTTTCAAGGACATGCAATTCCTAGTTTTTATTTTAAACTTGTTTTGTATTATTTTGGGTGGAAACGCGTTTCTACATTTTCATTATTACCAAAAACATCCCTAAAACTTTTAAATATTTATAGAAATGACTCCGAAAACTAAGTTTTCGACCTGTGTCATTGCGTTTCGATTTCCCAAGCGTTTTCGAAATGCAGAAACACGTGTGATCAAAAGTCTCCATGCATCATAAATAATAAACATGTATTCAATAAAATAGTAATATACAGAAGAACAACTAATAGATATTTTTATAGATTTGTTTTGCAGATTTTTATAATAGCAATAACCTTTTTTTTTTCAACAGGACCTTATTTATAATGCTATTGTGTTGACCGCGGTCAACATAGTAACAATAATTTCGTTTTTCATTTTCGTTTTGTTTTTTTTTTTTTCCCTTCAGTTTCACAATGTTATTGTGTTGACTACGGTCAGCCATGTACCATTAACCCTTTTTTCTTTCCTTACAATCTTCTTAGTATGTTTCTTTTTAATTAGTAACTATTTGATATTTATGGTTGGAGTAAATAAATTTATTTAGATATCAAACTAAAATATAAAATATTAAATAAATTTTTGATAATTCATTTTGATATTTGTGGGTTGAAGGTGCTCTTATATTGTGGCCAACAGTAAAATAAAGTTATTATATTATGGTCAACTAAAAAATAGCAGGTCAATACAGTAATCTAACCGAAAAGAAAGAAAAATATATATTTTATTTTGAAATATGTTACTTTGAAAATAATGTTACCGTAGATCTTTATTATCCACAAGATCTTGGGTTCTATTCCTAGTCGTAGCATCATTTTTTTATAAGGTTCTCTTTATTAGTGCTATAGAGGATGGTCGGAGCGGCATCGACGGTGGGGGGCGGTCGCGGTGGTGGTGGGGGCGACGGGTCAAAATTTGGTAAACATTGTGTCAATATATAATATTTGTTAAAATTGAGGTCAATATAAAATATTGATTAAATCAGGGTTTTGGATAAAATTAGAGTTAATTAGATGTTAACGGATATTTTAGTCTTTGACAGGATTGACGTCATTTTTTGTAGAAGATATTTTAGAGTGTGGACATATTTGGAAATATGTAACGTCCCATGGCCTTATTTGAGAAGTGCCCTTCCATTAATCATATTTGGAGAATGACCAACTAAATGAACTCTTGGTGATTTTTTACATACATAAGTGCACATATCGTCAATAAATAATAAATTGCACTCCTGAGAGTCGGGATATTATACCCACATAGAGCAAGTTATATTTCTACTTCTAAATACCTATATTATCACTTCTTATCTTTATCCAAGCAACAAAATTGGATTTTTAATTTATTAATTATACGACTATGAAAAATAAATAAAAAACAAAAAATAAATAACAGAGGATTTGATCAAACGGAAAAAGCTTAGGAACTCGCGTCTTCTCTCTATGTGTATTTGTTTGAAATAAAACCCCTGCAAGCTAATGAACTAATTTACAAACCCAGAATACTCTATTAATTGTAAACAACTTTTGCAATTAATTATAATCCTAACATGCAAATCGATTAAAACATGCGGCAATAATAAGAAATCCCGATTATGGCTGCTGAAGGATTAAATGTATATTTCTATCCAATATTCATGCCAAGAACATTTAAATAGTTGCAATTAACCAGAGAACTCTTCTGCCCATAATTCTAAATAATTAAAGCAATTCATCAATCATTTCAATAAAATGAATCATAAATTGATACGTTCAAGGTGAAGAAATAAATAACTCAAAAAACTTGCATAATTGATAAATTTAATCCAACAAATTCCATATAAGGTTCTAAAGAAATACTAGATTACGAATTTAGCTACTCGTGTTGTTCAAAGAAAAATAATAAAAATACATAGGTTCGGAAAAGAAAGATGAAAGTGGCACTATGATGAAGATTCGTCAAGTCTTCTTGCTCTTCTTTCTCCAAGTTCTCTCTAAATTTTTGTGCCAAAGGCCCAAAATGATCTCCTATTTTCCCTTGGAAAACTTTTTTTTATACCTCGACTTATGGCCCAAGTTTCCAAGTTTTCAGATTTTTTTCGCAAAAACAACTTCTCGGACAGCGGTATGAGAAATTGTACTACAAAGTGGGACTGCGGTCCGAGGCAACAGAATGTCAGCTTTCTTTTCTTCTCTTCACAGATTGGGATCTCAGATTCCTTCACAATTTTCAGAAAGGGGTTCCATAATAATGTAGCGATGTTTTTTCGTCCGATCTCTCAACTTTTTCCGTCATTTCATTTCCTTGCATTCTAAATCCCAAATTCTTCTCCTTTTGCTATATAGTCAATTTAAATAACATATCAATGCATTTATAATATGATAATCACACAAAAATTCAACCAATAATTGAGTGTAATTTATACACACGCGCGTCTAGTTATACTAAACAGATGCACAAATTAAGATGGATAACACCACCCAGAAATTGACCCAAACTTATTATTGATTGTGCATCTAGAAGGAATCCTGGATATGCAGGTATAGACGTCATCATGGACGAAGAATATTGTATTTTGCTTTATGCCCTAGCTAGTTTTCTTTTGGGTATTTTGAACAAGAATTAAGTAAGGACTACATTTGATACTGTAAGATCCCTCGTACGAAAAATCTTATTTCAAAATCTTAATGGTTATGGGTTTTTAAAACGTAACGTTTACACACTGGCCTCTTTTGGTTGGTATTATTAGCCTTAATGGGATAAATAGTACTACATGTTAGTACAACATTTGGTTTGGATGTTTTCCCAAACCTTTATAAATGGCTCCACCACTTCTATCCCCCAATTGAATTATTAGTTGTCAAGGCAAACTTGGCTTGATAATTTATCACCGAAATACTCCCACAATATGATACGTACTGAAATGTCAAAAATCTCGTGCAAACATACAACAATTACAAATTTATTACATATAAATAGTCGTTTTTCTTCTCAACTTTGTCTTCACTGCTGAGCCCTAATTTTGGAAGGTGGGAACTGGCGTTCACATTAGCAACCTCCCACGACTCCCGACCGTCCTTTGTAGCGGCTAAAAGACGTCCTTGAAGAGCCCTCCATTAACGATTCGAATAATCTTATGCGATTATATTGGGATTTTGGCCCAAATGTTATCTCTTCATCTGTGGCCCAATACCAGCATGTAACCGGCCCATCTTGGAGCAAGCCCACACTTGAAAAAGCCCACGTGGAGAATTGGTCTTGACCCAATTAAGGGGTCAAAACGTGAAAAACGATTAATCTCTCCACCGATATACTGATTCGGCTCTCTGCTTTTTTGTCCTCTTTTCTGGTCCGATTTCTCCGCCGGAAATCTGTGACACCAGTATCCCGATCCCTCGGCTTCCGTTGAAGTCGGTTCTTGGGGGCTATTAAATAGACCTCTTCTTCGTGAGAGAACAGTGACCAAGAGAGACCAAGAAAATTCAACCTACGTTACACCTTGTTCGTAAATCTTTTCTTCGTGACTGATTCGACTCTTTGTGAGTCTCAACTCTTTGTGAGTGTTTGGGTGTTGGGTTGAGTGCTGTGTGTGTTTGATTTATTCGAACTCTTGGTCCTTTGTGTGTTTGGGGCTTTTTCGGGTTTTTCCGGTTAGAAATCTGAGAGGGATTTGGGTATTGGGCTTGTTCCGGTGGGTGCGTGGCTGCGGCTGGTGAGTCTTGGACGAGGACGGATGGGAATTGAGACTGAGCCGGGAACCTCAATCGTCGGCAGAGATTCATCCTCCCACGAATCTGTGTGATTCGCCGTGGTTCTTCTTTCCCCTTTATTACTCTAGTTTTTCCTTATTATTTGTGTTATTTGTTTCCTACTTTTTGCAATTATTCTGATTTTCTTGTAGTCTTTATAATTGTTATGATTTGCAGTTGTTGTTAGGTTTAAATAATATAAGTAATAATTAGAGTCCTGTACCCTTATTCCCATAATTGTTTTGTTTTCGGTAATTGCTGTCATATGCTATAATTAATTGATTTAGTTGATTTATTATATATTATATTTTAATTGTTTCGAATAAAATATGAGTATTTTGATTTTGTGTGGTTTGTCTTCTCCGGGCGGATACCCAACAGTGATATCAGAGCGTTGTTAAGGGTCCGTCCGGAGCGGCGTACGAAACCCTGGTCCAGGGGTTTCGCTCAGGTATAAATCTCTACTCTTGGTGAGTTGATTATTCTTTGTGATAATTATACCTGTTATTGGTGAATCTTGGTGATTCTTTTATTTATTGCTTCCGCTAATATTTTGTGTGAATCTGTGTGATTCTTTATCTTTGTGATATTTGAAAAAAAAATTTGGAATCTTTGTGATCCGTTTTTGCTCTGAAATTGTGAATCTTTGTGATTCTATAATTGTGTGATTTTTTTTTTTAAAATTGTGAATCTTTGTGATTCGATTTTGCTAAAGTTTATTGAATCTTTGTGATTCTCTTGTGTGTTGATCCTGCTGATATTTAATCTTGGTGATTTTGCTATCTTTGTGATACTTGAATATGGGATCTATGTCTATGTTATCTTTAGCTCCTTTCGATGGAAAGGGTGATTTTTCTATTTGGCAACAGAAAATGAAAGGTATTTTAATTCATCAAAAATGTTTTAAAGCGATTTCTTTAAGTGAGGAAGTTTTTATAACTGTTGCTAAACGTGAAGAACTTGATGAACTTGCTTATTCTGCTATTATCTTGAATCTAAGTGACTCTGTGATTAGAAAAGTAGGAAAGCATGATTCTGCTAGAAGTTTATGGAATAAATTGGAAGAGCTTTATGTTGAAAATTCTTTGCCCAATAAAATGTTTTTGCTTGAAAAGTTTTTTGGATTTAAATTGGACTCTCGCAAAAATATTGATGCTAATATGGATGTTTTTACCAAGTTAGTTCAAGATATTAAATTAACTGGTGATAAGAACATTGATGATTATACCCCTATTGTGCTCTTGAATGCTATTCCTGATGTTTATAATGATGTTAAGTCTGCTATTAAGTATGGTAGAGATAAGATTACTTTAGATACTGTGATCAATGCTTTAAAAAGCAAAGAGCTTGAATTGGGAATTAATAGGGATAAATCATTTGGTGAGGTTAATTTTATTAGAGGAAGTCAGTCTAATCGCTTTCAAAACAACAAGGCTTCTTCTAGTCAAATTGATCAAACTAAGAAAAATGGTGGAGATTGGAGTAAGTCAAAGGCTAATCCTAATAATAGAAGGTGCTTTAATTGCGGTGACCATAGTCATTTTATTAGTGATTGTCCCAAGCCTAAGAAAAACCAACATAGTGATCAAGCCAATATGATTTGTGATGGTGGTGATGTATTCTAATGTGTTAGAATATTTGCATTACTTTGTGTTTTGCTTGTGTTTTTTGCATTACTTTGTGTTTTGCTTGGTTTTTGCATTACTTTGTGTTTTGCTTGGTTTTTGCATTACTTTGTGTTTTGTTTTTTAAACTTGTACTAACTTTGTGTTTTGAGTGCAGGTAGTGTCTTACGGCAATGATGATCTCGTTTTTCCCCTTAAATGTCCCGATGACTCATTTGGGCCAGGTGGAGATTATTGGGATTTTGGCCCAAATGTTATCTCTTCATCTGTGGCCCAATACCAGCATGTAACCGGCCCATCTTGGAGCAAGCCCACACTTGAAAAAGCCCACGTGGAGAATTGGTCTTGACCCAATTAAGGGGTCAAAACGTGAAAAACGATTAATCTCTCCACCGATATACTGATTCGGCTCTCTGCTTTTTTGTCCTCTTTTCTGGTCCGATTTCTCCGCCGGAAATCTGTGACACCAGTATCCCGATCCCTCGGCTTCCGTTGAAGTCGGTTCTTGGGGGCTATTAAATAGACCTCTTCTTCGTGAGAGAACAGTGACCAAGAGAGACCAAGAAAATTCAACCTACGTTACACCTTGTTCGTAAATCTTTTCTTCGTGACTGATTCGACTCTTTGTGAGTCTCAACTCTTTGTGAGTGTTTGGGTGTTGGGTTGAGTGCTGTGTGTGTTTGATTTATTCGAACTCTTGGTCCTTTGTGTGTTTGGGGCTTTTTCGGGTTTTTCCGGTTAGAAATCTGAGAGGGATTTGGGTATTGGGCTTGTTCCGGTGGGTGCGTGGCTGCGGCTGGTGAGTCTTGGACGAGGACGGATGGGAATTGAGACTGAGCCGGGAACCTCAATCGTCGGCAGAGATTCATCCTCCCACGAATCTGTGTGATTCGCCGTGGTTCTTCTTTCCCCTTTATTACTCTAGTTTTTCCTTATTATTTGTGTTATTTGTTTCCTACTTTTTGCAATTATTCTGATTTTCTTGTAGTCTTTATAATTGTTATGATTTGCAGTTGTTGTTAGGTTTAAATAATATAAGTAATAATTAGAGTCCTGTACCCTTATTCCCATAATTGTTTTGTTTTCGGTAATTGCTGTCATATGCTATAATTAATTGATTTAGTTGATTTATTATATATTATATTTTAATTGTTTCGAATAAAATATGAGTATTTTGATTTTGTGTGGTTTGTCTTCTCCGGGCGGATACCCAACAAATTAAGACGTGGTGAGTATTCAGAACTTGATTATGCGATAGCAAACCATCAAATTCAGCTGAAACTCGAGATGCCGTGGTACTCCGATTCGAGAAACCCGTAAAAGTTCGTCTTAAATCGTGTGCTGAATGTGTTCCAATTAGGATTTCTAGAGGGGGAAAGAGAGAGAAGAAGATATGGACATGCCACGTAATTTCTGATGCTATGATTTTCTTCATTAATGGAATCTCCGGAGTTAACTTCTTGATAATTGGGATAATAGAATGTCTAATATAGTTATATATTTGATTTGTTTTTTCTCTGCCATAACTATTTATTTTTGCAATTTTATACATAGTCAATTAAAGGTTATGGGAGAAATTGGTAGGTTTGTTGGGTTTTGCAATTAGGGATCTAAAGAAGACGAAGATGTGCATATCATAGGATATTATTTAAGGGTATTTTAGATATTTCGCAACTAATCCCAAATAAGACACAAAAATCAAGAAAACAAAACATGAAATTGTTCATCAAGTGATTAGCATACAAGTAACAATACCACTTACCAAAAGTAATGTTTGTTTTTACTCATCGACATTTTAATCTCAATATTACATATCCCATCCCTACTTATCTATCCAAATTACTCAACCGAAAGAGCCCATTAGAAATAAACTACCACTCTTTTCTAGAGTGCTCAAACCGCACTCGTTGTTAGTTTTCATAAAAAAAAAAGTTAACGAAAGCTACCAATTGAGAACAACAAGGGCATCATGTGCTTATATTAATACCACGAGGGGTTATGTGCCAAAGGGTCAAATTAAGGGAGTTATGTGCTATTTACCCTAAAATTTAATTAAAATATGTTTTTAATTTGCATAAATTACAACCATCCCCTGAGGTGTGGTCAAATTACGAAACCCCCCTCATGTTTGTGTAATTACAAGCATCCTCTCAACTATAAATCTTCTTACACGTCTACCATTGTGGTGTCAAATTTAGTGCAATCTTCTAGATTATATGGAATATTCTCAATTTTGTACCCGTTTTATCCCATTCGATCTCCACATTTTGAAACAAGATGATCATAAGATGTGTTTCTTTGGCTTGTATATATCAGAGATTGTGGTGCATAAGAAACTGTAGTTTTGCACAAAACGAGTACAAACTAGAGAACATTCCACGTAATCTAGAAGATTATGTTGAATTTGACACCATAAGGGTGGACATGTAAGAATATTAATAATTGAGGGATAGTTGTAGTTATCCATACATGAGGGGTTTTTTTCATAATTTTACCATACCTCAGGGATTGGTTGTAATTTACCCTTTTAATTTTGTATGAACTGAAATGATTTGTGCAGGCCAAAATTAAACATTCAGGCACATTTTTTACCATTCTTCAAAAAACAAAAAGTAAAAAAACTCAAAAACTCTCTCAACCTTTCGATTTTCTTTCGCAAAGCCCGTGCAAATCGTCAACAGATCGGAGGTAATTTTTACGTTTTTACGATCCTCTTGTTATGTAGATTACGAATCCGGAAAAAAAAAACGAAAAAAATCACACGTTGGCCTGCTCGTGTGAATTTACACGAGCGCATCCACTGTGCTCGTGTAAATCCACACGAGTAGGCCTTTTTATTATTATTTTTTTATTTTTTAATTGCTCGTGTAAAAACACACGAGTGGTTGCAAA
>NW_012194948.1:643889-703048 GCF_000504015.1 Erythranthe guttata
CTGCTGTGAAAGGACCAAGATTTTAATATAAGAAGAAACATAATTAAGACTTCCTAAAAATCTTTGTAACTGAGTTTATCGGTAATAATATCAGGAAATTTGTTTCCAAACTCAATACTTCTTTGAATGGGAATGATGTTTCCTTTTTCAATAGTATGACCTAAGAATTTTATCTTAGTCTGAAAAAGAACCATTTTAGGTTTTGAAATAACTAAACCATTTTTTATGATTAAGTTTTTGAACATATCAAGATGCTTAAAGTGCATCTCAATGTCTTTAGAGAAAACAAGAATATCATCTATATAAACAATGATAAAATCGCTATACGGATAGAAGATATCATTCATAATTTGTTGAAACTCAGAAGGAGCATTCTTAAGGCCAAAAGGCATGACATTCCATTCGTAATGACCGAAAGGGACATTGAAGGCAGTTTTATACCTGTCATTCTGATCAATCTGTATTTGCCAGAATCCTGATTTTAAATTAAATTTTGAAAATACAAGAGCACTGACTAATCTTTCAAGAAGATCCTTTTTATTAGGGATAGGGTGTCTAATCCATTTAAGAATTTTATTAAGAGGTTTGTAGTTTATAACCAATCTAGGAACTCCTCGTTCTTGCTCCGAATGTTTATTAACATAGAAGGCAGTACAAGACCAGGGGGACTTGGAAGGGGAAATAAGTTTCTTTTGTAATAAGGACGATATTTCCTTTTTACATAACTCTAAATACTCTGAGTTCATTTGGCAAGGCCTAGACTTAGTAGGAATTTGACTATCTTTAAATCCTTCTTCATAGGGAAGAGAAACAATATGTTTTTTTCTATCCCAAAAAGCATTAGGGAATTCGTTGCAAATGTCAATAGAGAATTTATTATATAAAAGCTTAATTTTATCTTGAATTTTTAAATTCTTCAATCTATCTTCAACAGTTAATGAGTTAAATTCTTCTTTGAGAAAATTGACCTGACAATTTTAAAAATCAATTTGATCTTGGATAGAGTTAAGAACCTTATGAATAGGTTTGGTGATAAACTTAAAAGAAATAGGCTTACCATTATAAGTACCTGTAATTCCTCTTTCATCAATAAATGTAAGAGGATAAATCTTATACAGAAAAGGAAGTCCAATAATCATTTGACTAGTAATATCCTCAGCAATAAGAAAGTCATTAGCAATACAACAACCTTCGATACAAACATAAGCCTTTTTAAGCTTATAGTTAATTTTTAATGATCCGCCTCCTGCGTGAGAAAGAGAATGTGTAGTTTTTTCGAAAAACTTGGTGGGAATTTTTCCCATTTGAATAACACTTAGGTCAGCACCACTATCAATCATAGCAATGAAGTCTTCCTTGTAAGAATTATTAATAAGGAGAGAAATCTTTGTATACCATTTTTGAGAAATAATAATATTAATGGTAGATAAATGATTTTTATTTAAATTATCAAACTCATCGGAGTTAATAAACTGAGAAAAAGTTTCCTTCTCTTTGCCTTTTTCAATAATAGAAAGACGTGACGAAAATTCAGAATTATTCTTTTGAAGAATCTTAATATCATTTTTAAGATTATAAATCTCTTGACTTAAATCATTGATAGTGATAGGACTATTCTTGATATTCCTAAGTTTAAGAAGGTTATCTAATTCTCCCATGTTGTAATAATTATTATCAATTTTACTAGAGAGACTGGTGCTAGTATTACTAGTTGAGGGACCAGAATCATGCAACTGGTCAATGACCTTATCTCTTAAACTAGGATCCTTAATCTGTTTAAGAAAGTCAAGGATATTATTATTAGTTAACACATTTATATTCAGGTCTTGGAACTGACTCATTAGTTTATAATATTCATCTTCAACAGGATTATCTGTATCTTTGATGCAATTAAGACATGGTTTACCAAGAGCACAATTATTACATTCATCACTCTTAGTAGAAATATCATCGGAAAAATCCGATTCTTGAGAGGAATCAGATCTATTAGAATCTGTATCATTCTCAGAATTCATGACAATTTTATAAAGGGTTTCTTTTAAATCATCATCAATATCAAGATTTTTAATCTTATCTTTAGCATAACATTGATTAGCATAGTGACATGTTCTACCACATTTTCTGCAAACAATTTTGCTAAGAAAATTACTATCCTTTTTATAGGACCTCTTTTTATGATAACGATTTCTTCCTTTGTCGTTATCTTGCTTATCTTTAATATGTTTATTATTATCATAATGTCTTCTTCTTTTCCTGTAATTAGGTTTATGATTAAATTCTCTTTTATTCTTATGAGAATCTTTTTTGCCAGGATTGTCAAGGCCAAACTGGTCACAAAAATGACCTAACTGTTTTCTTTCTAACAGATTATCCTTACGGATCTGATTTCTTAACTTGATTTCATTACAAAGACTTAGTCCTTCTTGAATACAAGTACTAACGATTTGGCCAAAAGTAAAAGCCTCATATGCAATATGATCTGAGTCTTTTCTAAGGACCTTTTTGATCCTTTCAGCAAACAAGTAAGGAAGACCATCAACAAACTTGTTTTTCCAAATATCCTGATTGCAGTCAGGAATATCGAAAATGCGTGATAGAAAAGTATCTTTGTACCATCTAAAATCAGAAAGGGTTTTACACTTCATATTTAAAAGAAGAGTTTTGGTGTTTTCAGATTTATTAGTAAATCTACCAGTAAAATGTTCGAGAATGGTAAGAACAAGGGAGTAAACCGCATTAGGTTTAGTTTCACCATCTTCAATTTTAATAGAAGAGAAAATTTCTTGTTTATTTAAATTATTTAAGTAATTATCCCACCAACCTTTAAGCTGGCCAGTAAAACCAACAGTGATAGCTTGAGCAGTTTGTAAATCATTGTTACCACTAATTCTGCAAGCAGAACCATACATAAGCATGCGATGGCATTGAGTAATAATATGTTTATCACTACCGCCATCAATATTCCATTCGTAGATGCTTTTTCCCGAATAGAAAGTATTGAAGAAGTTTTCTTGTTCTTCATGAAGAACATCCATAGGAGTTGGTCTATTATAATAGAATTTAGAAAGATTGGGCTTATCAGCCCATCTCATTTTGTTAATACTATATGTATTGTCATACTTTGTAGAGCTGGTTTCAGGACTTTCTTCAAAATCACTATTTAAAGAAGAAATGTTTAATTTACTAAATTTACTAGAAATGATTTTTTCAAAATCAGAAAGAGAAGGTTCAATTTTGAAATTGTCTAATTCAACAGGAGACTGTATAGAAGAGGCAGTCTTAACAATGGTACTTTTATCAAGTAAATCAGACTTAGTCTGAGTCTTAGTTTGGGATAAAATTTTGTCAATTTTATCATGCAAAGATATTATTTCCTCACCTATAATTGAAAGATAAAGATTGCAAAAATTATTTTGCTCAATCATTAAATTGATATTTTTAACTGTAACTTGTAAAACATCATTTTCAATAATTTTAGAAAATGGAAGAAAATTAAAAACTCTACCATTTTTTTCAATTTGAAAAGGAACATGAGGAGGGTGGACAGATTTCTGTATTTCACCAGAGATAATTTTAAAATCTCTTTCAATTACTGAAACATGATTTATGTAAAAGGTTTTTATGAACCAAGGAACATAATAGGTAACTTCATTATGATGAGTGCATAATTTATAAAAACTGTTAACAAAGTAATCTAAATCGGTTTTTGAAAAGGATTTAAAATACCAAATTCTAAAGTCATCCCATTTAGGATTATAAAATTCATTATTAATCTGAGCTCTTATCGAAGAACCCTTTGAGAAATCAAGAATGGTTTTAAAATCCATTTAAATCTTAAAATTACAATCCGAAATTGTTTCGGGATCAATCTCATCCTTATGAATGATGTTGTTTTCATTAATAATGATTCTTTCATAATTGTTATTCTTCAATGTATCTTCTCTATAAGCAGAAGTTGAAGCTCTAGAGGTACAAGGTAGATCTACCTCATAATCTAAAGGAGAGATGAAGGAGTGGCTGGATCTAGATCCAGAATAAGAAGTCGAATGTCTTCGTAGTAAATTATTAGAACCAATAATAATGATTCCATCATTACTTTGAGTGATGTGTTGAAAGTTGCTATTAACTACAGGGATCTTTGGAATAGATTGTTCTAAAATCCAGTTTTCAGGAAAAATAATTTCTTCCCATTTAATAGATCTCCTAGTAGTAACGTTTGATTTACTAAAATTAGTTTCAATTAAGATAGTTTCATTATTATCTTTTTCAATTCTTTTACACATGGGATTAAGTGTAAATAAAGGTTTATAATATAAACGATAGCAAATACACATAATTTCAGTACCAGGTATGTAATTATAACCATGAGTTTTAACATTTAATGTTAATGCTTCAAGAATATTACTATCTGATAAGGATAGGGATAAGTTAGGATAGGCGTCAAAATAGACCGGTCCTAAAGCTAAGCTAGACTCAATAATTCCCATAAGGGATTGTTTCCAGTTGAGATTTCTACCATCTCTAAGGGTAGCAAGGAAACTTTCTAGTAATCCGTTCAATGTAAGTGGCCTAAAGGCAACTTGAACACAACCAATATGTAAGAACTTATGAGTTCTTTTAAAAGGTAAAATATCATTTTTACTAAGTAATTTAATAACCATTTCAGATTCATGAAGAGGTATAGAAGATTCAGTGGTTTTAACAATTTGTTTGAACCCTAATCTTTCAAAAGTACCAAGTTTATAAACCATGTTAGGTTTAATAAATGGGATAGTCCATCTATTTAATAAATCAAGATTTTCAGGAACATCATATTCCTGGGTCATACTGTTTTTAACAGTATCCTGATTTCTGAAGATATTCATCATTAATTGAAATGTATTAAATCACGACTTAAGAACAAAACATACTTTACTTACATGGCTCTGATACCATAAAAACAAGATCGCTTAACATATCATTAGTATCCTGTTGGATCTTTTAGAAACACAGATCGGATATTACTGAGGACATCCATAGTTCATAAGTTAACCTGAAAAAAGCTTAACGCCCGAAAACGCCTGCGCCTGACATCGGCAAAACGGCAAACAAGGCAAGCCCACATGGTTAACTTATGAATATCACTGGAAACCTCATACCTTCTGGTCAAACCAAACTCTACCTTTGATATCTTAAGTAAAATAATTCTTACATTTCACAAATGCACATGATAGTAAAGTAATGTTGAGTCAAGCCATGATTTAATACAGGAACTTAGCCGACCATTGAGGCGGCGATCATTGAAAAAATAAAAGACTGAAAAAGAAAAGAAAGAGTACCTTAAAGAACACCAAGAACTTCAAACAAACTTATATTGCACACGATAATTATACAAGGGGAAAATTAAAAGAGATATATATATATATATATATATATATATATATATATATATATATATATATATATATATATATATATATATATATATATATATATATATATATATATTTCTTACACCTCCACCCTTATGGTGTCAAATTCAACATATTCATCTAGATTTCGTGGAATGTGCTCTAGTTTGTACTCGTTTTGTGTAAATACAAGCTAGATGAATACATTTAGTGGAATGTGCTCTAGTTTGTACAACAATCTGATATATACAAGCCAAAAAACACATATTATGATCATCTTGCTTCAAAATGTGAAGTTCGAATGGGATAAAACGGGTACATAAGTGATAATATTCCATATAATCTCGAAGATTCCACTAAATTTGAAACCACAACGGTGGACGTGTAAAAATATTTATAGTTGAGGGGGTGGTTGTAATTACCCAAACATAAGATGGATTTTCGTAATTTGACCATCCCTCAGGGGTGGTTGTAATTTACCCTTAATTGAATTAGTCAATTAGGACTCCTATTTTAACTGTAGTAGATAAAACGAAATGAATTTATTTTTGGGTTACTTAGGGAAACTCACTCAAAATCAGTGTTCTAAAAATCGGCCGAGACGGTCCCAATTTTTTACGATTTTAGTGTAAAAGTTTGAAAAATCGATTTTTGCGTGTGAGACGGTTTTAGGCGGCCTGAGGTGGGTAGAGGCGGTCAAACCTTTAAGGCGGGTCAAACTTCGGTGGCAAAAATCTGTCAAAAATCGGGTTTTTTTTTTCAAAATAAAAGTTGGGCTTTTAATATAAAAAAAAATATGAGTTTATGCTTTATTTTATTTAGGGAGCGACTGAAACAAATACTGTTTTTTTCTCTCTTCAATACCACCAACATAAAAAGTAAAAAATAAATAGATAATAAATATGCAATGACATTATTACCCTTAATGAAAATCAATACCACACACAAAATTTGAGTGGTATTGATTTTGTTAAGGGTATTAATGTCATTATCTATTTATTCTCTACTTTTTATGTTGGTGGTATTGAAGTGAGAAAAAAAATGATATTTGTTTTAGTCGTTCCCTTTTATTTATGTTAACTGTTATTGTTAAAGAACCTAATGATGTATGCCAAGAATGTTAGAAGAATACATTTAAATTAAAAAAAAATGTCTTTTTATTTTTATTTTATAAGGATATTTATGTATTATGATCTTATTATTATTAAATTTTTATTATGTTATTAGGATATATACATTATGGAAATATAACTATATTTAAATATGTTCTTATATATGTTTTGAGTATTTATAAATAATATTTAGAAATATATTACCACCAATTAATCACCGTCGCACCGATTAATCGTGAGTCGGTGCCTAACCACCACCGACCCGATTACCGCTTTTTACAACCTTGCTCAAAATACATTTTCATTTCTCCAAGCCCATTCTATTTTTGCATCATAGCAACACCCCCTAATTTTATACTTCCTCCGTTTCAAATTAACTGTCGTTTTAGGGGATTTTTTTTGTTTCAAATTATCTGTCACTTTAGAATTTCAATGATGCATTAATTACTATTTTCTCAATTTTATCCTTATTACTATTCATTAATTAATTGACTGAGAATTAATGAAAACAACATTAATAACATGGATATTTTAGTCATTTTATATATTTTTCTCTAAAATCGACGCACATTTATCAGTTTTCTTAATATGTACGCAACAACCCAAAGCGACACATATTTTGGCATGGAGGGAGTATTTTTTTTTTTTGAGTACATGGAGGGAGTATTTAACTAAACATAAATACATTATTTGATAACTTACCTAATATATCCTCATTTTTATACCAAATCCTACATATTCTTCCAACTCCACATATTCCCCTTTCCTCTCTCTCTCTCTCTCTCTTTCTCTCTCTCTCTCTCTCTCTCTCTCTCTCTCTCTCTCTCTCTCTCTCTACCCGACGTGCAATCTCAGGTCAGCCGCAGAAATCACGAACTTCGACAAATCCAACGTGGTGAATAGGAAAATATTCATAGAAGGTAGTGCCATCGATCGAACGAGGGTTTCGACCACAAACGGGTTGAGGTCCATGCTTAAAGACCTCATGAACGGGTTCCAAGCTTTGAGGGAGAAAGTTATGTCTGATTACAAGGAGGTCTTAAACAGGTGGTACTATTACGCAACAGAGCAGTACCATATTGAAGAGGTGATGGAGTAAATAGTGATTGGGAACGGGAGGGTGAGTGTGTTTGAGGAAAAAACGGAGGGTAATTTGTGTTGGAATAAATTGACTTAATGTGAATTCAATATTGGAATTAGAGGCAATTCAATATTGGAAGAAGTGGGTATTCATGTTGGAATAAGTGGAGGAATGTTAGAATAAATGTGAATTTGAAGCATCTTTGTCTAGATGTATACAATTGTCTTTTGATTTTCCTATGTATTAAATTAGAATTAGAAGAGTTGTTAGTCTAAGAGTCATCTTGTAATTTATTAGTAGATTAATGTACTCCTCACTATAAATATGGAGTGCTAGAGAAGATTGTAAGCAAGACAAAAAAACAAAAAGAGAAGTAATTTTTCCATCCACAAAACACTACTAGTCTTTTTACTTTCTCTACTAAAAAATATTAATTTTTCAAGTCTTCACAAAATCACTAATTAAAATCCAAATTCGGGATAAATCATTTAAATGTCCACCAACCTTGCTTCTCTTATACCTCGTTTCAATGGAGAAAAATTCGATTATTGGAGTAATCTTATGAAGCTTTGTCTTGAATCTCAAGACATTTGGAGCGTTGTTGAAGACGGTGTTTAGACTCCCGAAAATGAGGATCAATTGACGAATGCACAAAGGCAAATTTTGAGAACCGAAAGGCAAAAAGATCGAAAAGCTCTTTTCCAAATATATCATGTCATCGAAGTTCCCGTCTATGAAAGACTAACCAAAGCGAGTAGTTCCATGGAGGCATGGGAAAATCAACAAACAACCTATGCCGGGAAAAATGAAGTAAAGAAGGTTCGTTTGCAATCTTTGAGGACTGAATTCGAAAAAAATTAGAGATGAAAGAAAACGAATTTTTTTTTTAATATTTTACAAGAATCACCTCTCTTGTAAATCAAATGGCGACAAATGGTGAAGTCATGGAAACCCAAAGGGTTGTCGAAAAAATTATGCGAAGTTTGCCGGTGAAATTTGATCATGTTGTTGTGGCTATCGAAGAGTCACAAGATCTTTCATCAATGGCGTTGGAGAGTCTACAAGGACGATTGGAGGCGCACGAAGCAAGGATTCTTCAAAGAAGCCCTCAAATCTCTTCTCCGGATCAAGCATTAAAATCCCAAGTTACATTCACGGGAGGCCGTGGCTCGTTCCGTAGACGTGGCCGAGGTTGTGGCCAAATAAGAGGAGGAATAAACTCTTACAACAATTACCGTGGACAAGCCAAATCAAATGATGAGGCGAAAGAGGAGGAGAAATATTTTTCGAACAATTTTCAAAGAGGAAGAGGCCGAGGCCGAGGATCATATAAATGTACAAGGCCTCACGTTGGGTGTCATTATTGTCAGAAACCGGGACACAAAATCAATGATTGTTGGGGAAAATATCCAGAAAAAAGGCAAGAAGTTCGTTATTTGCATGAAAATAAAGTCAAAAATATGGAGACTTTATTGATTGCATCTAACGGTAGCTTTGAAAATACTTGGTATTTGGATAGTGGTGCGAGCAAGAACATGACGGGGAATAAAAAAATTATTCTCAAATCTTGTCGAAGCTAGCCATGGGACAGTTACGCTTGGAAATGGATACACCTACGCATTAGAAGGTGTTGGAGAAATTGTATTCAAAACAAAATCCGGAGAAGTCGAAACAATGTCCGAGGTTTACTATGTACCTAACTTGGCAAGTAATTTGCTAAGTGTTGGTCACTTGATGAGGAAATGTATCAACATGTTTTTCGACAACTTCACTTGCATTTTGAAAAAGAAGGATCAACACATTGCAAATATCGGTATGACCGGAAATAATATTTTTCCGATCAAACTTGATAATTTTGAAGCCTCTTGCCATTTAACTGTGAAAGACGATGTTTCAAAGTTGTGGCATGACCGGTTTGGGCATCTTAATTTCCAAAGTTTGAAGGAGTTATCAAACAAGGAAATTGTTCAAGGATTGCCAAACATTAAAGCCATGGACGAAATTTGTGAAGAATGCCAATTGGGGAAGCAACACCGAGAGCCATTTCCTTCCAAGTCAAATTGGAAATCAAAGTCACCATTGGAGCTCATTCATAGTGACCTTTGTGGACCATTTCAAGTTTCCTCTCTCGGTGGTAATCGCTATTTCTTGTTATTTATTGATGATTTTCAAAGAAAAGTTTGGGCTTATTTTGTGAAAGAAAAATCCGAAACTCTTTCATGCTTCAAAGATTTTAAAATCCAAGTTGAGAAATTTTTCGGTTTCAAAATAAAAAATTTGAGGAGTGATCGTGGTGGAAAATATTTATCTTCTTTATTTGAAGAATTTTGTCGAATCCATGGGATTAAACATGAATTGACGGCCCGGTATACACCGCAACAAAATGGTGTGGCGGAGCGAAAAAATCGAACAATCATGGATATTGTTCCGTGTATGTTGAAAAAGAAAAATATTCCATCGGAGTTTTGGGCTGAAGCGGTCGCTTGTGCCGTTTATTTGATCAACCGATCACCGACGAAGAGCTTGGAGAATTCTACTCCAAATGAGGTGTGGTATGGTAAGAAGCCAAATGTTAGTCATCTTAAAATATTTGGTTGTCTTGCATATTCACATATTCCAAATGCTATAAGGACCAAGCTCGACAACAAAGCCGAAAAATGCATTTTCATTGGGTATAGTGAGAGGTCAAAAGCTTACAAGCTTTACAATCCTCAAACGAAAAAAATTGTGATAAGTCGGGATGTTCGTTTTGATGAAAAATCCTCTTGTGATTTTTCAAAAAAATCAGAATCATTAACTTGGCCGACCCTTGGTGACGAAGAAGGCGATTATCAAGCAATGCAACCAAATGATGGTGAAAATGAGTCTCCACAAAATTCACCATCACCCCCACCAAGAAAAACGAGGAGTTTGAAAGAACTCTATGATGAAACGGATGAGGTGAATGCAACAAATCCTATTTTCTTTGCATTCTTTGCCGGAGAGGATCCAATCTCATTTGAAGAAAGCCTCAAAAGAAGAAAAGTGGATTCAAGCGATGAAATAAGAGATCAAGGCAATTGAAAAAAATGAAACTTGGGAGCTCACATCTTTACCCTCACACAAATCTCCTATTGGTGTGAAATGGGTGTTCAAAACAAAAACCAATCTTGATGGTTCCATCAACAAATACAAGGCGAGGCTTGTTGCAAAAGGATACAAGCAAAAAGAAGGAGAAGACTTCAATGAGGTATTTGCACTCATTTCAAGACTTGATACAATTCACTTTATTATCTCTCTTGCGGTTCAAAATGGTTGGAAGTTGTATCAAATGGATGTCAAATTAGCATTCTTGAACGGATTTCTTCAAAAAGAAAGTTATCTTGAGCAACCTCCCGAGTTTATTAAAAAAGGCGAGGAAGAAAAGGTGTACAAACTCATGAAAGCTCTCTATGGCTTGAAGCAATCACCCCTTGCCTGGTATGATCGAATTAATGATTATTTCATTAAATTTGGTTTTGATCGTTGTCCTTTTGAGGAGAACCTTGGTATGTGAAGACGCTACAATTATTTGCGGAAGATTGATTGATGAGTCGAGGGTCTGAACGCCACAGAAAAACTTTGATAAGGTCATTTAAAAAATAATGGTTCTTGAAAAACCAAAGAGGCACACTCTTATTCAAATGATTTCAATACATTAATGTAAGTTTAATTCGTACAAGGTGATCCCTTTATATAGGGTTCAATGCTCTCTAATTTGTGGAAATAAACTCAGATCATGGACTCATTATTCAACTAATCAAATCAACCACAAATCAGACAATCTAATTAATATTTATTTAATCTAAATTAAGAAAGCTTTTAATTCATGGTTTTGTTCTAAGGATGAAATGCACTAATAAAGAGCTCTCTGAACTCCTAAAAACGTGTGTATCTAATTGTGGAAATTTTGAACCTTCCAAGGCTTAAAATATGTGATTGCATCAATGAGAACATTTCAAGATTGATATATTTGTGGTTAAAGCCTGTCAAATCTGATCTGAACCAATTTAAAATCGAAATCGACTTGTGTTGGATTTGGACTCAAGTTGGGGCCAAAATCTAGGAAATCTTCGATTGCTTGATGTGACTCTTATCAGACCCGACCGCCCGATTTTGCTGCAAATCTGAAAACCATTATCGGCCCGACCATTATGGGTCGGATAATGGTTGGCAACCGACTTTGTCGGGTAAACAATGGTGGTTGGTCGGTATTATCCATGGTTGGTTGATCTTGAGTGTTCATCTAAAAGGTTCTCTCAATCCTAATATCTCTCTCATTTCTTTTGCCGCTCCTCTTCTCTCTCTTTCTGCAGTACCTCCGTCATCCCTTGTCTTTTTTCCAGCGCCAGCTTTAAAGTCATCGCCAACAACGGGTGACTTCGACTTTGTAGCACATTTAATATTACAAACTTTTTCCTTTGTGGCTATTTATAATGTTGCTAGAGAGATGAGGGTAACATACTCCTCCACATTCAAAGCATCTTTTATCCTCGATCTTCATTTTATGTGAGTAGATTGAATATTTCTAAGTGAAATATTGGGTTGGGCGAGTGATTGAGAGTGTTCCTTGTACACTGGTTGAGAACCAGTGTTCCTTTTAAAGTTGTTGGTGCTGCTTCCATTTAAATATTCTGAATAAAGGACTGGAAAGATAAAGTACAACTTCATGTGTTGAAGTTACCTCGGTTTGTATCTTCTTTCTTTTATGTACTCTATCTTTCCTTTTTATTTATGTTGGTAAAATGTTTATTGCAAAGTGAGTACCCAACACCACAACCCCCCTCTCTCTTTCTACGATTAGATGCAAGAATGTGTTTGTCTTTTTACGCAATCCGGAATCTCTAGCCTACCGGACCCCACCTGAAAGTTCGATTCCTAAACTCTTTTCTTTTGCCCAACATCTGAAATTTTTTACATGAAAATTTATTTTATTTATATAAAAAATAAGAGAATTGTTATTATATACTTATAAAAAAAATTGTTATTATATATAAAAAAACACGTATTTATCAAAAAACAATTGTTATTCTATACAAAAAAAAAATGTAGGAAATTGTTGAGTTTCGTGTTGTTGAACACGAGTGTATTGAGTTCATGTTAAAAAAATAAAAAATAAAGAAAAATTATCTTATTTAAAGAAAAAATAAAGAAGATTGATAAGTTTGTATAGTTCAACACGAACTCAATACACTGAATTCGTGTTGAACTAGGGGTGTAAACGAGCCGAACTCGCCTGTTTTGGCAGGTTTGAGCTCGAGTTCATTTTGTCGAGACCGAGTTCGAGCTCGTCGAGTTTATTTCCCGAGCCTAAGCTTATTTTTTTAATAACTAAATTTTATTATTAAAAAATATTTAGATTATAATACAACAAATTCAAAATAAACAATAAATTGTAATTGCATATATTTTTAATATTTATATGTTCTTTTTATATTATTTCAATAATATTTTATATTATTATACACTATTTAAATAAAAAATAATATATAAAAACAAAAAAAAAATAAAAAAAATAATAATAATAAGGTTCGCGAGCCGGTTTGTGAGCTCACGAACAACCAGAAACAAGCTCGAGCTCGAATTTGACATAAAGTTCGAACTCGCAAGCTCGAGTAGCCGGCTCGTCGAGCTCACGAGCGGCTCAGCTCGTTGAACAACACGAACGCAACATAAGTTTGTACAGTTCATGTTGTTAAACACAAACTCAGTGTTTTATCTCGAGGATAGATGGTATAAAAATGGCATAGTTTAGGATAGAACACAATTTGTAACGCTAAAATAAAATACCTTTATTTCTCACTACAATACCACGAATATAAAAAATAATAAATAAATAAATAAATAATAGGTAGTGACATTATTACCATTAATGAAAATCAATACCAAACACAAAATTTGTCTGGTAATAATTTTATTAGGGGTATTAATGTCATTACCTATTTATTTTCTATTTTTTATGTTGTTAGTATGAAAGCGAGAACTAAACGGTATTTGTTTTAGCCGTCCCCATAGTACAAAGACGAAAATGTAAAGAGTCTTGTATATTTGTTGAAGACTTTGTGAGTTAGGTTTTTGGACTTTGTGAGTTAGGTTAATTGACTGTGTGTAGAGAGGTTTATTGAATCAAGTATTATGCTGTATTAAATCAGAAACTCCAACTAAAACAAAACCATGATTCATAGAAAGTAACAAAATTGTTAGGAACCAACTTCAATATAACTAAAAGTTGACAAATGAAAAATATTAAGTTGCATGCCAAGCAAAGGCAAATACAAGTAAATTTACACTCTAAAAAGACTAGTTTGACTTTCCACCAAGAGACGGAAACTGGTCAACATCTTCAATAGCTGGGGCCCGCTCGCTTCGTCCGAATCCTCCTCCTCCTCCTCCTCCGAATCCTTCTCTCCCGCGTCCGCGTCCTCTTCCACGCCCACCCCCTCTGCTGTACTTCTCTCCTTCAACCGGCTTCAAAAACTCGTTTATGCTCACTGACTATACACATCACACAATTCAATAAAAAAAAATTATTACCATCAAGCCATTATGCAACCGAAACCGACTTCATATATCGCCAGCTACAAAAATTATCATGATATTAAATTCACGAATCATGAGGTTTACATTTTTTTTTAAATCCGAAATTATCATAATAAACATGTTCGCAAACTATTTAGATTCTCATTCGAGCTTGCCCGTTGCATTTTAGCGCCCTAACGATTTTCGATTCCAAATTTCAATTTAACAGCAATACATATACATACATACCTTTTTGGCTTTCTCGGCAGCTTCCTTGCGTTTATCCTTGTCTGAACCCTGCGAAACCATGAATTAAATTTTCAATACAATCCCAGAAATAGTTTCAAATTAAAAAAAAAATTAAATAAATAAATAATTTCACGAAATAAAGATGACACTGACCAATTTAATGAAGACATCATCATGATCAATCTTCTTGTTCGACAGAAGTTGCATAGATTCAAGTTCTTTATCAACATTGACCTTTCTAGCCTCGGACTTCATTGAAAGCAGTGTTTTTCTCTTCTCCTCGAGTACCTTTTCGTACTCCTCCAAAGTCATCTCCTACAATTAATACACATACATTCGGTGTGAACGTGTGAAGTCGAAATTTCTTTAAGAATCCAAAATAAGCAAATTAAAATACCTTTTCTTCTTCTGCCTCTTTTTCTTCTTTTTCTTTAGGAGAAGAGTCTTTGTTTGCATCATCAGTTTCGTCTTCTCCTGATTTCTTTTCAGAGTCGATGACTTTTTTCACTTCGGTGGTGGGTTCCTCAATTTCCCTAGTGATTTAGAAATCGTGTTACGGGAATATATGCAACTTTAAAGATTCAATGTTATGGAAGAAAAAAAAAAGATTCAATTTTTAATTTCTTACGGGACTATTTCCTCATTGGGTGTTCCCCAATTTCCTCGCCCAAAACCCTCACGCTTAATCTCATTCCTGCAGTTCTACAACTAATGAATAAATACGATAAAAAAAAAATGCGGAAATAAAACGTAGATTAAGCTATCGTGTAAGCCAAAATAAATGATATGGGAATTGCATACCCATGGCCGGTTCCACTGCGACGCTCAAACGGCCTACGAGGACGGTCAACCTCCTCAGATTCTCCATTACGATCACCGCCACGGAAGGCGGCACCACCACCGCGGGGTCCGCCATATTGACGTCTTTCAGAAGGAGCCTTTCCAGCATCTACATCTTCTGTACGCCTGTTGTACCCACCAGAATACCCATTACCATTTTCAAATTTGTTCACATTCTCAACTGAATCCCTGCCGAATCCACGGCCACCCCGCCCGCGGGCCCCACCACGACCTCCACGCTGACCTTCATTCCTCGACTCCCTCACTGCTCCAATCCAAGTAAAACAATAGTGCCAAAGAAAGTTTCTAATCAATGGACAAAAAAAATTCAAGAAACAGACAAAGCAAAGTCTCTACAGTTGGTCAAGTCCCCAAAACTTGTTTCTTTACCAATCATTAGCTAAACGAACTCTAGTTAGTAAAATTCAAGATTATCCCACTTGACAAAATACGAATTTAGAACACGCAAAAAAAAAAAGAAAAAAGAAAAAGAAAAGTAAAAGGAGTCAATTTTATACAGAAAATAAATTAAAATATCAAAAGTTATGATGGTTAAAGCAAGCTCTACTACATTGATTACTACTATGGAGTGTAGTATTTGAATTTCACTCACCAGCTTGAGCTGGAGGGAGTGGCTTAGCGGGAAGCTTAGCCGATGGCTTAGCCGCCGGCTGAGACTGAGCTGAAGCTTTGGCTGGAGCGGCGGCTTTCTGAAGAGCGGCGAGTAGAAGAGCTGGGTCCTCAGCGTCGTCATCAACCAGAAGCTCAAATGGATTTAATGTTGACATTTTGAGATAATAACAGATATTTCTGTAATCTGGAAAAAAAGATTCAACCTTTAGCAAAAACTGTTGAGAAAATCTAGTTACTGTAATCCATGAAAAATTCAAGAAACCGACAGAAACGGAGAGAGAGAGAGAAGTGATGGGAAAAACCTCGAAGACTGCGGCTGGACGCAGAATGAGAAGTTAGTAAAAACCTAATCTTGAAAAATCAGTAGCAGTATTCGTTCGGCAATTTGTGATGCGGCCCAGACAATTGAGCCCTGCATATTGTTTTCAATTTGGGCTTTTTTCAGAGAGCAACTAATATTTTTGGTCTAACCACAAGGTCCATTTGTCTATCATAATTCATAAATGAATATCATATATAGTCAAATATCACTAAATTTGAATTTTCTGACGAGTATAGTACGAGCTCGAACTCGAGCCCAAAAATACCCAATGAGCTCGACCTTGTTAGAATGAAGGGGAGTTCCCCAAAACATTCAGACTTGACTCAAGCTCAACAAGTTTATACCTATAGAGTTGTATTTGTATAAGAGATTGAAAATGAAGTTTGTTTATTCCATTCATTTACACGTAATTATATAGGCATAAGAAACAAACCCTAAACAAACCCTCATTATTTCTAGGAGATATAAGATAAAACAAATCAAGAATAACAACCTAATAATCTACAACTTAACAAAGAGAACGAATCTCGGACGGTTGAAGATAAACTCTAATACACCCCCGCAGGTTAAGGGTTATGTGAAACAACACTTAAGTTGGATAAGTGCGTATAGAAGGCAGACATGGGAAGAGCTTTTGTGAGAGTGTCGGCCAATTGATCAGCATGTATACGAGTGACAATGATTTCTTCCTTTAAAATGAAAATCAACTTCCATATGTTTCATCTTGCTATAAAGAACTGGGTTTTGGGAGTGATAAGTTGCTCCTATGTTATCACAAAAAACCTTGGGTGGTCTATATAGAGAAACCTGAAGTTCGCGCAGCAAGTTCATTACCCAATTTGTTTCAGCAACGGCACTTGAGACAGTCCTATACTCAGCTTCGGTAGATGACCTAGCAACTGTCACTACTAGAAAAACGCGATTTAACGACAACAATTCGTAACGGATAATTGTTATGTTTCTAAAAGCAACATTTAGCAATAGAATTAGCAACAGAAGATAAAAACGTCGCTTTTCATTTGATATGTCATACTCAACCACAGCCCATTAGCGATGGACATCAAAGTCGTAGCTAAAGTAAGTATTGAGCGACAGACGTTTGTCTCTATATCTGTTTCTAAAAAGGGGTTCTTTGAGAAAACCCCCTCACTACTTTTTTTAATTGAGGGAGGCCCAAAATATTTTAGTCCATTTGAGAAAAGTCCACACCCATTTTCAGCCATTATGTTTTCCAGCTTTACCCCCGCCCGCCACCTCATCACTGGGTCAGCGCTCCGCGATTTTTTTTTTTTTTTTTCCGTTTTTTTAATCGACTATGAAGCATAGTCGATTAGTCTTAAAACGACTATGCTTCATAGTCGATTAAGGAAAATCTTTAATTTTTTAATATTTTTTTGGTTTTTAATTTTTTTTCTATATCAGGTATATTAATCGACTATGATGAAGCATAGTCGATTAAGAATCTGCTACTAAACATAAAAAATTACAACTGCGAAAAAATGCAAAATCAACTATATTTTACAAAAAACAAAAAAAATATACAAACGTTATAAATGATTTATACAATTGAAATCAATAAACAAGAAATCCAAAAAAAATAAAAAACTGGAGTCGATCAACCTTAATCGAATACCAGAACATAGTCGATTAGCTTAATCGACTATGAACATGTACATAGTCGATTAAGGTTTCAGCCTGCGCGAAATTCTCTACACGCGCCGTCCTCCGTCCTATCCACAAAAAAACCCAAAAACAGCCTCCCATCGTCACCACACCACCCAGAGCTCCTGCCATGGCCGAACCCCTCAGGTTTTGAGCATGTTCAGCTCCACCAATGAAGCAACATCAGTCTTGAGTAACGACAACATCCTGAATCATTATATTGTTGACGCAAGATAGAAGTGAAGCCTTGTCCATCCGAGAAACGTTGGGTACCACATATCTGAGTGCGTAGAATCGGTGGTTCAGCTTCTCCCTCCTCTGCCTCTCCGCCTCCACAAGGTTCATCGTCGGCGGCGCGTCCGGGCCCCGAGGTCCTGCCGACTTTCTTCCTCTCTTCTTGTCCGAACAGTAGTCTGAGAGGCCTTGACGGAGTCGAGATCCTTGGGCAGGCGACGTTGGTAAATGGAGGCAGCTTTCATCAATCTGGCGGCGGTAGCAGTGGACGGCGGGGGAGAGGTAGTGGTGGTGGTGATGGGCAGAGATGGTGGACGGCGGGGAGAGATAATGGTGGTGGTAAGGGGCCGAGATGCTGAAAAAAAATATGAGAGAAATTAGGGTTTCAAAATAATACATTGACAAATAAGGGTAGATTTGGAATTATAAAAATAATATTTGGTGAAATACTAACTAAGAGGGTTTTCTCTAATTATTTTTGGGAGGAGGGGTTTTCTTAACTACATTTCCTAGATGAGGGGGTCTTGCTAATAATCCCTTCTAAAAATTCATATGCATTATAATGAATTTATTCGAACAAAAAATTATTCCTGTCTTTTTCTTTTTCACGTTTATTCTCCTTTTTATTCTTTAAAATGTATTTCTCAAATTTTGCCCAAAAGTGTCTCTCGCTCTCTACCCTCTTCTCTGCGTTCGTTCGTGAGAATACGAGAATCCACCACCATTTGTTCTTGTATCGTTATTTTCTTATAAATCTATAGTTTTCGTTCTCAAATAATCTCTTTACGTCCGTCTTCGATCTCTTTCACAGTTAACATTAAATTTCTAACTTAGGGGTTTTTTTCCTTCATTTTTACTTAGGTATGCTGAAGGACCAATTTCATTTGGACCAAAATTTATGACAACTCTTTCATCCCTGTTGTTTGTTTGTTGATTATTTTATGGTCTCTTATTTTTTTATCCGTTTGGAAAATTTAGGGCGGATTGTTTTCTTCGACAGTGCATGATGGATTTTGTATATAAGGGTTTGGTATTACTTTTCGACTAAAGTTACTAACTTTTCTTTATTTTTGTTTTTTACCCAAGACTGG
Organism: Erythranthe guttata; assembly: GCF_000504015.1. Next base: position 663,041 of record NW_012194948.1, read on the forward strand.
GAGTGCATTGTTGATTTGGTACTGTGTAATATTTTTTTTTTTTGTACTTTTATCAGGTTTTAATGAAAGCTTTGGTTTATGAGGTATTGCTAATTTTACAATAAGATTGGTAAAGTTTCCTTAGCATTTTGTGCTTCTACATTTATACGAAAAATTTGTCTCCATATACTTGCATAGTATGTTATATGCTGACAACGTTGAGTCGACTCACTTTATTGCAGGGTGTGGTTAATTGTGTTGCTGAAAAAGAGAAAACAAAGATAGGTAAGTATTTCGTGCTTGAATACTACATTTTAGTATAATAAATGCAATATATATATATATATATATTTGACAGGACTTAAGCATTCACTAATGATGATGCTAATTACTTAGATCACCTGGGGTGGTGTAGAAAATGAACTGGGAGAGCAAAGCGGGTCAGTAGCTTGACAACTTGATGATCCTGAGGTACCTGCGATCATAGAACACATGAACTAAGCCGGGGGTTGATCCGGCGGAAACCCCTCCGACGCTCAAGTCAGACGTGCTGATCATAGAAATAGTCCAGAGAATACAGTTGATAGTATTGCTCAGTTAATAGGACGTACCTTATGGAATGAGTTCAAATGTGTATTTATAGCTTAGATGAGATTGTCGGGCCCAAACCTTGCTGGAAGGTGATTGGGCCTCGGAGATAGTGGTCTTCGATATTGGGCTCGTGGCCCAGTAGGTAAATAATTTGTAGGCCCATTGGATTGGGCCAATTAGGCATATCATTAAGCCCCCTACTCTCGAGTCGATGTGGGGGCCATGTTGAAATGGGTGACACATCGTGTCGAGAGTAAAAATTGTAGTAGTCGATGGTGTGCGATAATGCGTTGGAGCGTGTGTCGGAGGAGCGTGAATGCGCATTGGTGCATAGCGCGACCAAATTGTCGCGATGTAAGTTAATTGAGTCGTCGGTTTTGTCCCGCGATGATGTAGTAGCGAATTATCTCCTCGTGGGAGTTGTCTCGTCGCGGGGTAATAGTGTTGATCGAGTTATCTCCTCGTGGGAGTTGTCTCACGATATTGTAGTAGCACGGATTAAGTAATCTCCTCGTGGGAGTTGTCTCTGGGGTAATAGAGTTGATCGAGTTATGTCCTCGTGGAAGTTGTCTCACGATAATGTATTAGCACGGAGCTAGTATTCTCCTCGTGGGAGTTGTTATTTTTCGACATTGTCAATGTTTTTGACGCGTTGCTTATATGTGTTTACATATAGCCTTGTGCGTGATGTACTTGAGGAGGGGATCAGGCTCTCAAGAGTTTTTTTATGGGGATCGTGCCCCTTGTTAGACCTCGTGGGTCGTAAGTATGTTTGGACCGTGGCCACGTTTTAATGAAGGACCCATCGAAAACAAGTAGATAAATTTTGAGTAATCAAGCTGGCCAGGCTATATAGATTCTCATAATATCTCTAAGTGTTTCTAGGGTTGTAATCGTGCTAACTTAAGCTTGCGATTATGTAGTGCATAGCGAACGAGTTGTCTCTTTGAGAGAGTTGTCTTGCAGCGAAGTTGTAGGAGCATTGGATGACGCGCGATTGAGGAGCGTGCGGACTGAGGTTGCTCTGAGCGAGTTGTCTCCTCGTGGGAGTTGTCGCGCAACGAGTCTTTTTACCGAGCGAGGTGGCTCCTCGTGGGAGTTGCCTTGCAACGGATTTGTAGTATCGAGCGAGTTGGCTCCTCGTGGGAGTTGTCTCGCTGCGGGTTGTGGTACCGAGCGAGTTGGCTCCTCGTGAGAGTTGTCTCGCTGCGGGTTCGTAGTACCGAGCGAGTTGGCTACTCGTGGGTGTTGCCTCGTTGCGGGTCGTAGGATGGAGCGAGTGGTCTCCTCGTAGGAGTTATCTCGCTGTGGGTTCGTAGACCCGAGGGAGTTGACTCCTCGTGGGAGTTGCCTCGCAACGGGTTATATGACTGAACAAGTTATCTCCTCGTGGGAGTTGTCTTGCTGCCGGTTGTAGTACCGAGCGAGTTGGCTCCTCGTGGGAGTTGTCTCGCTACGGGTTGTAGTATCGGGCGAGTTGGCTCCTCGTGGGAGTTGTGTCGCTGCGAATTGTGGGACAGAGCGAGTGGTCTCCTCGTGGGAGTTATCTCGCTGTGGTTATGAGACCCGAGGGAGTTGGCTCCTCGTGGGTGTTGTCTCGTAAACCCCCACTCTCGAGACGACGTGGGAGCCAAGTCGAAAGGGGTACCGGATCGTATTGAGAGTAGATTGGTGCTGTAGTTTTGCGTTAATCGTTGGCATGGCGTGGAGAAATAATTATTTTTATTTGGAGAGCGCACACGATTTGGTATAGCGCGTTGAAATTCTCACGCGATTTGGTGAAGTGAGGTAAAATCGGCATGCAATTTGGTGGAGCGTGTTGAAATTCGCGCGCAATTTGGTGAATCACGTCAAAATATACGCGCGATTTGTTAGAGAGTAGTAGAATTTGCACGCGATTAGGTGAGTGGAGTAGAAGCGCGCCCAATTAAATGTGGTACGTGAAGACGCGCGCGCGATTTGATATGGTGTAGCGGAGCGCGCGCGGGGTCATGAAAGGAGCTGACGCAAAGTGTAAAATGATGGCAATGATGTGATGGGCGCAGCAACGACAGGGGCGTGCCTGCTAGCTGCCCTCTTTAATTATATATATATATATATATATATATATATATATATATATATATATATATATATATATATATATTTTTTTTTTTTTCTTTTTGTCTTCACTCGCGCGCGCGGATCGAGGTGTGCAGTTTGCACATGTGTGTTGCCCCCAAGCGCGCGTGCTACGCGCTGCATCCATTTTTTTTTTTTCTTTTTTTTTTTTTTTTTTGATGCTCCCAGCGCGCGCGCATACCGAGGGCGCGATTGGCGCGTGTCTTCCACGCGCGCTAACGTTCCGCGCGTTTCCATTTTTTTTTTTTTTTTTTTTTTCTTCTTCTTCTTTTACTCTTTTTTTTCTTCTTCTTGTTCTTGTATTTTTTCATCTTCTTTTTTCTTCTTCTTTTTTCTTCTCTTTTTTCATCATCTTCTTTTTTCTTCTTCTCTTTTTTCATCATCTTCTTTTTTTCTTCTATTTTTTCATCTTCTTTTTTCTTCTTCTTTCTTCTTCTCTTTTTTCATCATCTTCTTTTTTCTTCTATTTTTTCATCTTCTTTTTTCTTCTTCTTTCTTCTTTTCTTTTTTCTTCGTCTTCTTTCTTCTTCTCTTTTTTTTTTTTTTTTTTTTCTTCTTTCTTATTTGGTTGATATTCACCCCCTTGGGGATGTTTTATTTTTTGAATAGGGATATTACCCTAGTTCCTTGAGATGGGATGTGCACCCCCTTGGGATGTTCTATTTTTTGAGTAGGGAGATTATCCTCGTTCCTTGAAATCGGATGTGCGCCCCCTTGGGGATGTTCTGTTTTTTTTAGTAGGGAGATTATCCTCGTTCCTTGAGATGGGATGTGCACCCCCTTGGGGATGTTCTATTTTTTGAGTAGGGAGATTATCCTCGTTCCTTGAGATCGGATGTGCGCCCCCTTGGGGATGTTCTATTTTCTGAGTAGGGAGATTATCCTCGTTCCTTGAGATCGGACGTGCGCACCCTTGGGGATGTTCTATTTTTTGAGTAGGGAGATTTTCCTCGTTCCTTGAGATGTGATGTGAACCCCCTTAGGGTTGAAAGGTAAGGGTGATGCCCAACCTTAGGATGGGGATAACTGCCCACTGTAGGATGAGGCGCTCGAGACCTATGGTCTGAGGTTGATGCGCACGGTTGTGCCATTGGTTCGTGCGCGCGCGTCAGACCCTTTTTCTGTTTTTGAAGTAGGGACGTGAAACACTTGAAAGGATGTGAAACCCCTTGGGGTTGAAAGGTCAGTGGATGTACCACCCTTGAGAGGAGATGCCCAACTTTAGGATGGGATAGCCCCCCATTTAGGATGAGGCGATCACGAACCACTGGGGTGAGATGCCCCACCTTGGCGATATATGGTGCCACTGATTCAGTGGCAGCACGAGTTGAATCTTCCGTGATCATACGCTGAAAGTCTTCTTCGGTTATCTGAACCGTTCGAGAAGTAAGTAGAAATTGATCATGTTGAGGACCCAGTGGGGCCTCACGAGGAGGAGCGTTCGCTCCTGCTATGACGAATGAAATGTTTTGGGGGCGATGTGAGCCCCAGGGAGTCGATAACCCTTGGCGAACGAAATATTTTGGGAGCAGATGTAAGCCCCCAGGGAGTCGATAACCCTTGGCGAACGAAATATTTTGGGGGCGATGTAAGCCCCCAGGGAGTCGATAACCCTTGGCGAGCGAAATATTTTGGGGGCGATGTAAGCCCCCAGGGAGTCGATAACCCTTGGCGAGCAAAATATTTTGGGGGCGATGTAAGCCCCCAGGGAGTCGATAACCCTTTGCGAGCAAAATATTTTGGGGGCGATGTAAGCCCCCAGGGAGTCGATAACCCTTGGCGAGCAAAATATTTTGGGGGCAGATGTAAGCCCCCAGGGAATCGATAACCCTTGGCGAGCGAAATATTTTGGGGGCATATGTAAGCCCCCAGGGAGTCGACGGCGGTGGTGCCATAGGTGGCTCCACATGTGGAGCAGGTGCTGGTATCGCGTTGGGAGCATTTGCTCCCATCGTGGCGATATATTGGGTCACGGCCTCTATGGCAGCGCGAGTTGAAGCTTCTCCTATCATGCGTTGAAGCACATCCTCGGTTATTTGAACCATTCGAGGAGCAGGGAGCGGTGGATCGGCGAGTGGTGGGTCCCGATAGGGGATCACCTGAACCTCGCGAGGCGGATCCATGGGATGTGGAGGAGGTGGCAAGCCAGAGCCTCCACGAGGTGGGAGGTCGTTAGCTGTGTCATTTTCTCTCCGAGCAGACGCCTCAGGAGGATCTTGTTGGCTACGTGATCTGGTTTGCATCGTTCCCACAGACGGCGCCAAAATGATGATGCTAATTACTTAGATCACCTGGGGTGGTGTAGAAAATGAACTGGGAGAGCAAAGCGGGTCAGTAGCTTGACAACTTGATGATCCTGAGGTACCTGCGATCATAGAACACATGAACTAAGCCGGGGGTTGATCCGGCGGAAACCCCTCCGACGCTCAAGTCAGACGTGCTGATCATAGAAATAGTCCAGAGAATACAGTTGATAGTATTGCTCAGTTAATAGGACGTACCTTATGGAATGAGTTCAAATGTGTATTTATAGCTTAGATGAGATTGTCGGGCCCAAACCTTGCTTGAAGGTGATTGGGCCTCGGAGATAGTGGTCTTCGATATTGGGCTCGTGGCCCAGTAGGTAAATAATTTGTAGGCCCATTGGATTGGGCCAATTAGGCATATCAACTAATGAACTGCACATTACCAATTTGTAGTTTTAATGTATTAGGATTTGCGTTAATATAATCTCTTATATTGTTGTCTATGGCCTCATTATTAATTGCTGAAAGAGTATATTATACTTCTTGAATTCTATTAATTTTTTTTTAATTGCATAGCTCCATTATCTTAGCACTGTCATTTGATAAGTTGACTAGAAGTATTTTCTCTTCTTTTTTATGATCACACGAAAGCATCAGAGAACGAGGTTGAGCCACCTTTAACGAACAACATACCGCTAGATTGTCTGCCAAACTTTGTGTAAGTGTTTGAGTTGTGCTCATGTGTGTTTGTTATTTGCCAATTTTGTGCCTTGCAGCCAGTGGAGGATTTTTATGTCCAAATTATACACTGCAGTTATTGGCAGCTATCTAACAAATTTTACTAACAGGTAATTAGCTTATTCATTTTTTTCCAAAGCCATCTTTCTTAAGCTATTTTAGAAGTATATGTTTGAGATTCTAATATATGTGTTTGGTTTGATTCAAGACCAGGAGTCTCAGGCTGCAAACTATAATTATATTTGCTCTGTAAGTGGAAAATAAACAAATTTAATAGTTTTTATAGCAAGCACGCTTGTGTTGTCCCATTGGTTTTTTTACCTCCCATTTTGATAATATTTTTTTCACTTTCATCTTTTTGAGTTAGTTTATGGATTAATTTTATTTAATGTGCTTCTAAAGTGACTGCATTTTTGTTCTCATATATTCTCTTTTCTGTCCAGTAAAACTGATTTCATTTGCATAAGTTTGGGAGCATAAATGATATTTATTTTAGCTTTTAGAAATAATATTCATCTTTGCGAAGTTATTCATTTGATAAGATATGGATTTTGTATGAATGTATATTTATTACTTCAACTTTTATTGTCTGCCTAAGGCAGTGTGGTCTGAGACAAAAGTTGATGGAGAAGGAAATGGAGATGCACGAATAGAAGACCGAGATGAAGAGAAAGATGAAGATGGTAATGGATATAGGTCGTTGCAGTTCTTATAGGAAAGAATTGAAATTTATGATTTTGGTTTATGCTAAACTCTTTTGAACACTTTACTGTAATTTGTAACGAGGATTGAATATATTAAGTAAATATAAAGACAAGGCAGTGATGTATTTGAAAAGAAAAAAAAAAGTTCTTTATTTATTTTTAATTTTTAATTTTTTTAATTTTTTAATTTTTTTTATTAAATTTACTATTGTTTTTGCAACGGATTTAGCAGTACGGCTCTCTAATTACGATGCTTGTTTTAAATAGCGAGGAATTTGGTGATAAATGTAATGGGTGTCGTGATGGAATATCTTGTCACCGTCGATCGAATTTAGTAACGTCATTGTCGGTCATTAGCAACAAGTTATTTTGTCGCTATATATAGCGACAGACTATACTTATACGTAGCTAAATATTAGCGACGCGGCTTTTAGCTACGGATTTGGCAAGGCACGATATTCGTGGCTAACCATGTGGTAGCGACGGATTTATGTTGTCTAGCGACAGATTCGTCCGTAGCTAAAAGGCGAATTTCTAGTAGTGTGTTTTTTTTCTGGGAATTCCAACTGATGGGATTTTGTCCAAAAAATAAAAGATAGCCACTAGTGGAAGTTCGATCATTAGGATTTCCTGCCCAATCGGCATTGGAGTACACATACAGATTGTGGTCATTGTGACGACTTATTCGAAGGCCATAATGAGCTTTGTTTCAAGTATCGTAGCACTCTCTTGACAGCTTTCCAATGAGTTTCATATGGCGAGCATGAATTGAGATAATTTATTTATGGAATAGGAAATATCAGGTCTGGTAAATGATAAATATTGCAACTTACCGATTACCTTTCGATATTCCGTGGCACCAGTTGGTGTGGCTCCATCATTAAATGAGAGAGTATGGTGAGAACTCATGGGAGTGAAGACGCCCTTAGTATCTTGCATATTGAAGTCATGCAGAATATCCGAAATATACCTTGACTGTGATAACATGATTCCATCATCTTTGCGATCACTTCAACACCGAGAAAGTAATTAAGGAATCCAAGATCATTAAGAGAGAATCTTTTGGAGAGAATAGAGATAACCTGGTAGATATGGTATGTGCTATTCCCAGCGATAATAATATCATCAATATAGACCAAAAGATAAGAAGATTTATCTAAATGATTAAGGATGAAAAGCGAAGGGTCCGATTTGGACTTCGTAAATCCTATATGCGTTAGGAAATTTGTCAACTCAATGTACCATGCCCTCGGGGCTTTTCTAAGTCCGTATATTGCTTTTCTTAATCGACATACGTGGGAGGGCAGATCTTCATGCTCGAAACCAGGAGGTTGTTGCATAAAAACTTCTTCATCCAAGTGTCCTTGAAGAATTGCATTATTCACATCTAATTGATGCAACGACCAATTTTTTTGAATGGCTATTGATAAGACAAGACGAATTGTTGTCAGTTTAACCACCGGGCTGAATGTGGAATGATAGTCGATTCCAGCTCGTTGGGTGAAGCCTTTAGCAACGTTGGGTGGGGAGGGGGGTGGAGAGAGATGTGCAGAAGTCTAATGGGTAGAAGATGACGGGAGGTGGGGTGTGTTAGGTGGGTTGTTGTTGGATTGGGTGGGTGGGGGTTGGAGAGAGATGACGGGAGAAATAATGGGTAGAAGTATGCAGAAAATTCTAAAGTTAAATAATTTACGTAATGCCAAACGTAAGACATTAGATTAGTATAAGGGTATAATAGTGAAACTTAATTACTTTTTATTAGATTAAACTGTTTTGGATTTATCTTAAAATATAAAATTTCTTTTGGACTCATTGTAACTATGCATGTGTAACCGGGGGTTTTGTCAAATAATCATGAGTAGATATAAATTTTATAGCTACATTAAATTACTATCAATTGGTGTAGAATTAAGAATCATGAGATAATTAATTAAGTAGTAGTAACTATTAAATAAGTTTATAGTCGATGTGTTAACGCAAATAACTACGATAATGATCTTTCTCATTTAAGATTAACCCTTAATGTATGTGATCTGAATCTCATCAACTTCATCAACTGCTGCGGTAGCATATTCACGGATGTTATTCATGGGTGTCTTCATGTTGTGCATCTTGTCCCTTTACCCATTTTCATTACTTTTTCTCAAATATATTTTTTCTACCTAGTTTGACACATAATCTTAACTTAGTTTCTGAAATACCATTTCTATCATTTCTGTGTAATTTTGAAAGTAATACGATATTAATTATCAACATTTGCTAAACTATTAATTATGGTTTAACTGGAAATTATTTTGAAGTATTAGTGAGTTGTTAGATTAATTTTTACGGCTATAAATTGGAACGAAGTACTCCAATTTCGCCAATTTCTTTCAAATTTATAATTACAGAACAATATGTTTCAATTAAATCTCTAAAAATCTCAATGTCCGATTTTTCGATTTCTTTTTATGAAAACATAAATGAGATTCCGGTTTTAGACCAATTTTAATTTCCGAAATAATTCTAAAATTTTCAATTTTATTTTGCAAAATTACACTTATAATATTAACAGTATTATATATTTTATTAATATCAATACTATTATTTAACTTTCATTATAATCTATCTATTTTATAATTTAAATTAGATATTATAATTAAAAATAGGGGAAAATATCAAAAGGTCCCAAATAAAAATTCTTACATCCAAAAAGTCCCAAAAAATATTCTTCTATCTATTCTAAATAGTCCCAAAATCAAAATATTAGTACTAAATTTTCCAAATAGTCAATGATGATGCTAAAATGTAGATCACCTGGGGTAGTGTAGAAAATGAACTGGGAGAGCAAAGCAGATCAGTAGCTTGACAACTTGATGATCCTGAGGTACCTGCGAAATGAACACACGTGAACTACGCCGGGGGTTGATCCGGCGGAAACCCCTCCGACGCTCAAGTCAGACGTGCTGATCATAGAAATAGTCCAGAGAATACAGTTGATAGTATTACTCAGTTAATAGGACGTACCTTAATAAAATGAGGAAAACCTCTATTTATATGTCGTTTATTGGGTTGGGTTTGCTTTGTTGGGCCCAATCCTTACTTGAAGGTGTTTGGGCCTCGGTGATATTAGTCTTCGATATTGGACTCGTAGCCCAGTAGGTAAAGAAATTGTAGGCCCATTGGGTTGGCCCAATTAGGCATATCATTAAGCCCCCCACTCTCGAGTCGATGTGGGGGCCATGTTGTGATGGGTCTCAAATCGTGTCGAGAGTAAAAATTGGAGAAGTCGATCATTGGCGTATGGCCTAATGGTATGCGAAAACGCGTTGGAGCGTGTGTCGGAGGGGTGTGAATGCGCGTTGGCGCATAGCGCGACAAAGTTGCCGCAATATAAATTAATCGAGTCGTCGGTTTTGTCCCGCGACGATGTAGTAGCGATTTATCTCCTCGTGGGAGCTATCTTGTCGCGGGGTAATAGTGTTGATCGAGTTATCTCCTCGTGGGAGTTGTCTCGCGATAATGTAGTAGCACGGATCAAGTAATCTCCTCGTGGGAGTTGTCTCTGGGGTAATCGAGTTGATCGAGTTACGTCTTCGTGGAAGTTGTCTCACGATAATGTAGTAGCACGGAGCTAGTATTCTCCTCGTGGGAGTTATTATTTTTCGACATTTTCAATGTTTTGACGCGTTGCTTGTATGTGTTTACATATAGCTTTCTGCGTGATGTACTTGAGGAGGGGATCAGGCTCTCAAGATTTTTTTTTTATATGGGGGTCGTGCCCCTTGTTAGACCTCGTGGGTCTTAAGTATGTTTGGACCGTTGCCACGTTTTAATGAATGACCCATCGAAAACAAGTAGATAAATTTGAGTAATCAAGCTGGCCAGGCTATATAGATTCTCATAATATCTCTAAGTGCTTCTAGGATTGTAATCGTGCTAACTTGAGCTTGCGATTATATGGTGAATTTCGGGCGAGTTGTCTCCTCATGGGAGTTGTCTTGAGCGAAGTTGTAGGAGCATTGGATGATGCGCGATTTAGGCGCGTGTGGATTGAGGTTGCTCTGAGCGAGTTGTCTCCTCGTGGGAGTTGTTTCGCAGCGAGTCTTATTATCGAGCGAGGTGGTTGCACGTGGGAGTTGCCTTGCAACGGATTTGTAATATCGAGCGAGTTAGCTCCTCGTGGGAGTTGTCCCGCTGCGGGTTGGGATACCGAGCGAGTTGTCTCCTCGTGGGAGTTATCTCGCTGTAGGTTGTAGTACCGAGCGAGTTGGCTCCTCGTGGGAGTAATCTCGCTGCGGATCATAGGATGGAGCGAGTGGTCTCCTCGTAGGAGTTATCTCGCTGTGGGTTCGTAGGACCGAGCGAGTTGGCTCGTCGTGGGAGTTTCCTCGCTGCGGATCGTAGGATGGAGCGAGTGGTCTCCTCATAGGAGTTATCTCGTTGTGGGTTCGTAGGACCGAGCGAGTTGGCTCCTCGTGGGAGTTTCCTCGCTGCGGGTCGTAGGATGGAGCGAGTGGTCTCCTCGTAGGAGTTATCTCGCTGTGGGTTCGTAGGACCGAGCGAGTTGGCTCCTCGTGGGAGTTTTCTCGCTGCGGGTCGTATGATGGAGCGAGTGGTCTCCTCGTAGGAGTTATCTCGCTGTGAGTTCGTAGGACCGAGCGAGTTGGCTCCTCGTGGGAGTTGCCTCGCAACGGGCTGTAGGATTGAGCGAGTGGACTCCTCGTGGGAGTTGTCTCGCTGTAGTTTTGAGACTAGAGGGGGTTAGCTCCTCGTGGGAGTTGTCCCACAACGGGCTATAGGACGGAGCGAATGGTCTCCTCGTGGGAGTTATCTCGCTATGGTTTCGTAGACCCGAGGGAGTTGGCTCCTCGTGGGAGTTGTCTCGCTGCGGGTTGTAGGACGGAGCGAGTTATCTCCTCGTGGGAGTTGTTTCGCTACGGGTTGTAGTTCCGAGCGAGTTGGCTCCTCGTGGGAGTTGTCTCGCAACGAGTGTGTAGGGCCGAGCGAGTTTGCTCCTCGTGGGAGTTATCTCGCTATGGCGTTGAGACCCGAGGGAGTTGGCTCCTCGTGGGAGTTGCCTCGCAACGGGTTATAGGACAGAGCGAGTAGTCTCCTCGTGGGAGTTAACTCGCTATGGTTTCGTAGGGAGTTGGCTCCTCGTGGGAGTTTCCTTGTAAGAGGTTGTAGGACCGAGCGAGCTGTCTCCTCGTGGGAGTTGTCTCGCTGCGGGTTGTATTACTGCGCGAGTTGGCTCCTCGTGGGAGTTGTCTCGCAAGCCCCCCACTCTCGAGAGGATGTGGGAGCCACGTTGAAAAGGGTACCGGATCTTGTCGAGAGTAGATCGGTGTTGTAGTCTTGCGTTAATCGTTGGCATGGTGTGGCGAAATAATTTTTTTTTTATTTGATAGCGAACGCAATTTGGTAGGTGCGTTAAAGAGCTCGCGCAATTTGGTGGAACGCGTTGAAATTCTCGTGCGATTTGGAGAAGCGAGTCAAAATCTACGCGCAATTTGGTGGAGGACGGTGAAAGTTGAGCGCGATTTGATGGGAGCACGCAGTCCAAGGGCTCCTTGGAAAGCGCGCGCGCGTGCTTGCGCGCGCTCCAATTTTTTTTTTTTTTTTTTGCTGAAGCGCGCGTGCTGTGCACGCGCGCGCGTCACGCGTGTCTGCCACGCGCGCGTGCGGTGCACGCGCGCCTCCTTTTTTTTTTTTTTTTTTTTTTTTGCTGAAGCGCGCGTGCTGTGCACGCGCGCGCGTCACGCGTGTCTGCCACGCGCGCGTGCGGTGCACGCGCGCCTCCTTTTTTTTTTTTTTTTTCCTCTCGGTGCGCGCGCGCACAGCTGGCTTGGAGGGGCGCGCGCGCGGCGGCTTGGCCGGCTCGGGGGGCGCGCGGCTTGGCTAAAATATATATATATATTTTTTATTTTTTTATTTTATCTCCTTCTTTTTTCTTCTTCTTTCTTCTTCTCTTTTTTCTTCTTCTTTTTCTTGTGTCTTTTTTCTTCTTCTTTCTTCTTCTCTTTTTTCATTCTCTTATTTTTTCTTCTATTTTTTTATTTATTTGGTTGATATTCACCTCCTTGGGGATGTTTTATTTTTTGAATAGGATATTACCCTCGTTCCTTGAGATGGAATGTGCACCCCCTTGGGGATGTTCTATTTTTTGAGTAGGGAGATTATCCTCGTTCCTTGAGATCGGATGTGCGCCCCCTTGGGGATGTTCTATTTTTTGAGTAGGGAGATTATCCTCGTTCCTTGAGATCGGATGTGCACCCCCTTGGGGATGTTCTATTTTTTGAGTAGGGAGATTATCCTCGTTCCTTGAGATCGGATGTGCACCCCCTTGGGGATGTTCTATTTTTTGAGTAGGGAGATTATCCTCGTTCCTTGAGATCGGATGTGCACCCCCTTAGGGATGTTCTATTTTTTGAGTAGGGATATTATCCTCGTTCTTTGAGATCGGATGTGCACCCCCTTGGGGATGTTCTATTTTTTGAGTAGGGAGATTATCCTCGTTCCTTGAGATGGGATGTGAACCCACTTAGGGTTGAAAGGTAAGGGTGATGCCCAACCTTAGGATGGGGATAACTGCCCACTGTAGGATGAGGCGTTCGAGATCTATGGTCTGAGGTGGATGCGCATGGTTGTGCCATTGGTTCGCGCGTGCGCGTCATACCATTTTTTCTGTTTTTGAAGTAGGGACGTGAAACACTTGATGGGATGTGAAACCCCTTGGGGTTGAAAGGTAAGTGGATGTACCACCCTTGAGATGTGATGCCCAACTTTAGGATGGGATAGCCCCCCATTTAGGATGAGGCGATCACGAACCACTGGGGTGAGATGCCCCACCTTGGCGATATATGGTGCCACTGATTCAGTGGCAGCACGAGTTGAATCTTCCGTGATCATACGCTGAAGGTCTTCTTTGGTTATCTGAACCGTTCGAGAAGTAAGTAGAAATTGATCATGTTGAGGACCCAGTGGGGCCTCACGGGGAGGAGCGTTGGCTCCTGCTATGACGAATGAAATGTTTTTGGGGCGATGTGACCCCCAGGGAGTCGATAACCCTTGGCGAACGAAATATTTTGGGAGCAGATGTAAGCCCCCAGGGAGTCGATAACCCTTGGCGAACGAAATATTTTGGGGGCGATGTAAGCCCCCAGGGAGTCGATAACCCTTGGCGAGCGAAATATTTTGGGGGCAGATGTAAGCCCCCAGGGAGTCGATAACCCTTGGCGAGTGAAATATTTTGGGGGCATATGTAAGCCCCCAGGGAGTCGACGGCGGTGGTGCCATAGGTGGCTCCACATGTGGAGCAGGTGCTGGTATCGCGTTGGGAGCATTTGCTCCCCTCGTGGCGATATGTTGGGTCACGACCTCTATGGCAGCGCGAGTTGAAGTTTCTGCTATCATGCGTTGAAGCGCATCCTCGGTTATTTGAACCATTCGAGGAGCAGGGAGCGGTGGATCGGCGAGTGGTTGGTCCCCAAGGGGGATCACCTGAACCTCGCGAGGCGGATCCATGGGATGTGGAGGAGGTGGCAAGCCAGAGCCTCCACGAGGTGGGAGGTCATTTGCTGTGTCCTTTTCTCTCCGAGCAGACGCCTCAGGAGGATCTTGTTGGCTACGTGATCTGGTTTGCATCGTTCCCACAGACGGCGCTAAAATGATGATGCTAAAATGTAGATCACCTGGGGTAGTGTAGAAAATGAACTGGGAGAGCAAAGCAGATCAGTAGCTTGACAACTTGATGATCCTGAGGTACCTGCGAAATGAACACACGTGAACTACGCCGGGGGTTGATCCGGCGGAAACCCCTCCGACGCTCAAGTCAGACGTGCTGATCATAGAAATAGTCCAGAGAATACAGTTGATAGTATTACTCAGTTAATAGGACGTACCTTAATAAAATGAGGAAAACCTCTATTTATATGTCGTTTATTGGGTTGGGTTTGCTTTGTTGGGCCCAATCCTTACTTGAAGGTGTTTGGGCCTCGGTGATATTAGTCTTCGATATTGGACTCGTAGCCCAGTAGGTAAAGAAATTGTAGGCCCATTGAGTTGGCCCAATTAGGCATATCAGTCAACTTTCGATTAATCCTATTAAATTTAAATTAATTATCATTTCAGGTTCGAATGAATATTTAATATATATATATATATGTGTGTGAATGAATGAATTTTATGAAACAAATATAACAAAATTAATTATCATTCTCACGTTATCTCTCTATGTTAATTATTTTATTTGTTAATAAAGTTTAATGTCTGAAATAATTCAACGGTAATAAAGAAATGAATGAAAAATGTAATTAATTCATCATTAAAGTTAGGGTAAATTACAACCAACCCCCTGAGGTATGGTCAATTTACGAAAAACTCCCTCTTATTTGGATAATTACATCTACCTCCTCAACTATGATTTTTTTCTTACACCTCCACTCGTGTGGTGTCAAATTCAACATAATCATCTGGATCCCGTGGAATGTGCTCTAGATACTCGTTTTGTGTAAAAATACAGTTTTTGATGCATCACAATCTGATATATACAAGCCAAAAAACACGTATTATGATCATCGTGCTTCAAAATGTGGAGTTAAAATGGAATAAAACGGGTACAAAAGTGATAATACTCCATATAATGTAGAAGATTCCACTAAATTTTATAGTTGAGGGGGGTGGTTGTAATTACCCAAATATGAGGGGAATTTTCGTAATTTGACCATATCTCAGGGAGGTGGTTGTAATTTACCCTTAAAGTTATTTTAAAGTGATATATAATACAAGATAAATATGTTTCGTCCAAAGTGACGATTATTGTGAAATTGGAGGATTATTTATTATATATGTTAGAGGATAATCTAGTCCATTAAACAAAATATTTTAAGGGGCTATTTGTTAAACACCCTCCATTGAGATTTGACTTCTTGATAAATCTTTATTTTGTAATTGATATTACATAAATTTATTGGGCCTAAAAAATCTTATATGCCCCACTAATTAGTATAATTATTTTAAATAAAAAATACATTGAATTAAATGCAGAATCCTTCCCAAAATCGCATTACCTAAAAATTCTCCCAACATTTTTCCCCTAATTTGTTTATCACATCTAATCTTTCTTCATCTCTCCATTAATCTCTTCCCCAACTTGCTCAGTATCTCGAAAATCTATTTCATCTTTTTTCTCTTGATCTCAAAAAACTGCAACAATGGTTTCCCATTTACTGTAAGAAAATCTACTATTATTTTCGGACAAAAATTCTTCTCTTTAGGGCAAACAACATACATATATTGGTTTAACGTCACATAAGCTTTTCCGGTAAAAAAAAATTGATGTGTTTTACAGTGGAAATGGCAAAAATCACTTTGCACAATAGTGGATTTAATAAAATGGGAAGGTCAAAATCCATGGATTTAATAAAGGAAGGGCATAAACCACTATGCACGCGAAAACCACTATGTGCGCGAAAATCACTCTGCGTGCAAAAACCACTTTGCGTGCAAAAACCACTCGTACATTTGTTTAAGCATCAACAAAACGTGTACAGTGCACCAGACACATACAAATCTTATATAGATCAACAAAACGTGTGTACAAACACATACAAATTGTTGTCCAACGTAAATCAATATAAAACCTCACATATAAAATTCTCATGTGAGCAAAAAATCACCATGTGAATCTGCACCGCCGCCGCTTATCCAATGACACAAATAGATTATTATTTCTGTGAGTTACAATTCCGATTCTACATAAACTAGTATCTCACCCGTGCGATGCACGGGATCAAATTTTAGATCAAAAGAAATTATTCTAAAAAATTACCGAACTAAAAAAAGGTCGAGGATTTAAGTCGAATACGACCGAACAAAAAATAACAATTTCGTATTTTATATCATCACCAAAAAGTCTACATAAAATAAAATGGCAATCTTGTACAAACCATCCACGCCGAAATGCCACAACCAACTCCAAGTGGGGAATCGAATGAATAGACCACTCTTGTACATTGATCTGAATGTTGGTACAATATAACACGAAGCTACGGTCACGAACAATGAAAATACATTTAAATAAAATAATATAGTAAAAACTTTAATTAATTGATATATAATATGATATAGTCCAAAACAAAAAAAAAAATATCCATTCCATCTGATTTAAATACAAAACTTAAACAAAAATAATAATAAAATAAAATATAAAATAAATACTTGTGATATAAAATATACAATACCTCATCTGACCCAAATCGTAAAACTATCTCGCCCAATGCACTCGAATCCTTAACATGAAATTTAGTTATCAAAGTGATATTTTATACATGCATTGAAATCGTTTACAACTCATCTAATACCTTGTGAGTAACCTACACATTTTGCATTGTTCATATTCTCTCAGTCGTACACATTACTGAATAATAAATCATCTAAAAATGTAAAATAAATACAATTTATATAAAATTACCTAGATTAAAAAAATTCATTGGAGCGGCACTAATGTACATTAGAAATGAAATTTTTTGTTATAAAATCACAAAATTGTGTATTATACCTTCATAATCACTTATAAACCCTCCTTGTAGACAAAATTGTTAATAACATTATTCGCCTGATTCCAACTTGATAAAATTCTTTATGCTAGCCATACTCTATTCTCTGCATTACGATATATAATTGTCCATGCAACTTGTAATACTAATGTTGATACTAATACTAATACTAATACTAATTATACTAATATTAATACTAATACCAATACTAATACTATTACTAATACTAATACTAATACTAATATTAATACTAATACTAATATTAATACAAATACTAATACTAATACTAATACAAATGCTAATGCTAATGCTAATACTAATGCTAATACTAATACTAATACTAATAGTATATTAATAACGATAATAGTGATACTGATATTGATACATATTATATTCACTAATATTAATACTAATACTAATACTAATACTAATACTAATACTAATACTAATACTAATACTAATACTAATACTAATACTAATACTAATGTGAATACTGATACTAACACTAATCGTAATACTAATACTAATACTAATACTGATACTAATGTTAATGCTAATGCTAATGATGATGATAAAAATAATGCTAATGCCGATACCGTTACCGATACCGATACCGATACCGATACCGATACCGATACCGATACCGATACCGATACCGGTACCGATACTAATACTGATACTGATACTAATCCTTATATTCGTACTCAAAATAATACTTATAATCATACTCACACTTTATTATTAAACAAACCAAAATACTTACGGACTACCATAAAGTGTGCATGTAGTACATATAAATGGTAGAAAATATAAGATTTTAAAATTAAAAAATTTCAATTGGGCGGCAGTAGCAAATCGATTTTCCTAAAAGCATTAACTCTGAATGGGAGGAGTATAAATTTTACCTAAAAAATATATATTGTTATATAATTGGACATAAATGATTCAAATGTATGTCTCAATTAAAATTTTATTAACGTAAATATTTAAATTAAAAAATTATACAAAAAAAAAAGACATTAAAAATTACGTTTCTCGGAACATTAAATTAAATAAGATAATATTTTTTGAATTTATAAAATATAAAATTCATAAAAGAATATGTATATACAAAAGTTAAGTAGAAAACAATTTAATTATACAAAAATAAAAGCTGACAAATAATCAATTGACTAAAATGCATAAGCAATTTAGTTCAACTAAGCGATTTCAAAGTTTTACATAAGCATCTTGACACATGTCATTCGTTAAGGCAATAATTTTTTTAAAATATTTTATATAGATTAGTATAATATAAATCATGCCTATTGTCCTTTTTGGTTATATGCAAATTAAATTTCTCGGACGTAGCATTGTATTGCAATTCATTATTTATCATGCCTACAATAATTTTATAATAAAAGATTATTTATCAAAAAAGTTATGATATTTAAAATCTCAATTAATCTAATTTCCTTTCTTATAATATGAATATAACACGCTATTTTATATTTAGCATTTCTTTCACTTTTATGAGGAGAGTAATACAAAAGGTATTGATTGTTGTTTGATGATGCAACATGCTTATTTGAAAAATTAGCTTATTAAATAAACTCACGCGGTTTTTATTTATACCAAAACACATTATGCTATTCGGATCATGAAGGCAAGATTAAAACACTTCTAATTATAATCAATGATTTTTCTTTTTGCGTATTTATATAATTTATCAAGTCAACTAATTAAAACTTGATATTCACAAGTTCAAATAAATATATAAGATTGGGAGGACATATTAAAATAATCTATCCATTTAAGGTAATTAAAGAATATAATTTGAGGAAATAAAAAAATTAAAAACTCGTATAGTTTTGAAAATAAGATTTGAATATATCAAATTCATATCAATATTTTTGACAAAGTTAAAATAAATTAATATGTAAATTGATTGGAATATATTGATAACAAACATGACAAAAATAAAGGAAACAAAAAGTAGATAATGACGAGTGAATGTCAAACAAATGTAAGGAAATAGTAATTCTCATCGAAACATTATTAAGTGAATAAAAATACTAACAAAATTTATAATATAATATAGCATTTAATGTGATAAATTCTTTAAAATTGAATCATGTAGACAAAAAAATTGACGTATATACGAAAGACTTGTCTTAATCGATTGGAATAATATATAATCTTAAAACTATTTACCATGAATAATCAAAGTGCGGCAAACACTTATATAAAATTTTGTAACCTACTAAAAAAAATGGGAAGATAAGCCTAATAGTAGCTTTGCCAAATTAAAGAATGGGCCAATGGCGTTCATACTTCATACAACTATAATGTTGCAGTCAAACTTCCTTGAATCCCATTTTGCATTTCTAATTTCTTTATAGTCTCATTTATTCCGTGAATTTGTATATGTACCTGTATGCTTTGTATTTTCCACTCAAGCAACGTAACTGGGTAATTCCACTATATATTTTTGCATATTTTTCAATAGTTGCACAAGTGCACATGATTTGGCCTCAACTAAGTGGCTAAATTTTGTCACATCTGTATAACAAAAAAAAATCATATATCAAATTGTGTTAATGATACAAATAAATAAATAGAAAATTAAAAAAAAATTATAGAAAACTATATAATAAAATATTCGTATTATAAAAATTATTGAATAATAAAATAAATAATTGTAAATAAAAAATGTAAGCAAACCCGTTTCGATGAATTATGTATGATCGAAGTTGGATTCGTGAAAATACTCTGCAAGAAAAACATAAAGCATATAACATGTTATTATTTAACTAAATAGAAATATCAAATGGAGTTAAAAACATATATAAAAAATTAGGAAAACATAAACATATAAATACCAACAAAAAATAAGAGAAGAAAAATGCACAAAAAATATAAACAAAAAAAAAAAATCAAATTCAATGTAATGTACATTATACTATCTGTAGAAAAGGGTTGGGGTAGTGTGAATAAAATGAATGGGGGATTATATAGTTTTGATTATGATATATCGTTTAGGAAATTTTATGAATTCAAATTTCAAATTAATTGGTCATGGGCGGCAATAAAAGTGAAACGAAAAAATAATAGAAAAATATGATCAAAAGTCCTCACATTTCGGATTTTAGTAATGGAATATTAACAAAATTATTAAATACAATACATAACTGAATATACATATACCATATTGGTTCCAAAACTCAACTCAAATCAAAATCGGATACCATAATTGAATATACACATGCCCCATATGCCATTGATTGAATTTTTTTTTTTACCAAAATTGGATAACTAAAAGAAATCATCATAAATAAGTAATCATTCAAAGTCTAAATTAATTGGAAGAGTATTTTGGCAACCTATTAAAAGGAAAACTTAAATATTCAAATTTTATAAAATTTGAAATCCGGATAATTGATTTATTTGTTACATTAAAATATAAAAATGCATAAGATAGTAGTAGAACTAATTTTATCAGAAATTAAATAAAAGAAAATTAATAGTATGTATATTTAAATAATTATTGCATTACAATAATTATTAGATGATATTAATTTTAATATGCAATTTCAAATTTCTAATTTACTTTCGGATTTTGAATTTTTACGTGATTTTAATTTATTACACGAATTATTTTCATTCTAAAATATTGGAAGACTTGAAAAAATATTAATAGAACTAATTAGATCAGAAATTAAAAAACAAATTAGAATAAAAGAAATTAGTTTTATTAATTAAATAATTCATGAAACATTAAATGGAAGAAACGTGTACAATATATATTATAAAATATGGAAATGACTCAGACATACTAATAGATATCATGCAAAATATGAAAACCATGCATAGTTTATATTATGCAATTCGTATATATTATCAAAAAATCTCACAATAAACTCAACTTGTTATGATATTATCAGATATTGAAATGATAAAAACTTATGATATTATGGTATATAATTGATGACGTAAAAAATAAATCACCTAGTGTGTTGAAGCTGGGAGAGCAAAGTAGGTCACGTGCTCACGAGCTAGATAGTCCTGAGAACTTTAATTTACTCTAGGATCCTGCGAACAGAAAACACGTAATCTAAGCCGGGGGTTGATCCGGCGGAAACCCCTCCGACGCTCAAGTCAGACGTGAAGATAGTGGGTAAATGAGGAGAGAATTCGAATAGAAGAATTGAGGGAATAATAATAACGTACCTTTATTAAATGAATTTAAGTTGTATTTATACTTTATGGATTGGGCCGAGATCAATTTATCGGACCCAACCTTTTTTGGGTGT
This sequence comes from Erythranthe guttata, assembly GCF_000504015.1. Next base: position 684,250 of record NW_012194948.1, read on the forward strand.
GATTGGGCCTTCGTATAAATAGCTATTAAGTTGGGCCTGTGGCCGAGTAAATATGGGTCAATTGGGCTGGCCCAATAGGCATATCATTAAGCCCCCCACTCTCGAGTCGATGTGGAAGTGAATTGTGGTGAAGTACCGGATCGTGTCGAGAGTAGAATTGTTTTTCGGTCTTCGTGTTTGTGTCGTTGACGGAGGGATCAAAATAATAATTTATTATTATTACTGTGTGAACCGGAGTCTTGAGCGGATTTATATTTAAAGTGTTTAAATATAAATTTGCTCCTTGTAGTAAGTAATTCCTTGTGAAACAGTACAGAGGTGTATCAAGATTCACGTTGAATAAATATGGGTGAGTAATCAAATTTATTATTTTATATATCTCTCTATTTTATTTTGCTCCATATACTCCGGTGTAGAAAAGAAAATATTCTCTGGTTGAGAAGATCATCGGATAAAATAATTTATATGTCCCAAGCGGGGAAGGCGAAACAATTGAAAATTATCCTGCGAAAGTCGATTGTAGAGACCGAGATGACTTTTGGTACCGTACGGAAGGTAATTGGGTCGAGTTCCGGTAAAAAAGTTGCACCGGAGAAAGACATCGCGCGTTCCGATTGTACGCGATTGGGATATCCGGAGAAATTTCTGCGGAACCAGTAGACGGAGCCGCGCGGCTCGAGGATGTGAGAGGAGCCGCGCGGCTCGGCTCCGCGCGAAGTGGAGCCGCGCAATCCATGTGTGAGTGTGTTCCGACTTAGCCTGTCGTCGTCCACCCACCTTGAGCCTCCCTTTCTCTTTTTTTTTTTTTTTTTTTTTTTTTTTTAAATTATAAGTTTCGATAATCTAATATTATCTGTTTGAATTTTGATATAGCTTATAGCTATATGGAGGTATCTTATGGAGCAGGAGGAGCAAGTCGAGAAGACCAATGATGAGGAGCGTGCTGGTTGGGAGGCAAGGGAGAAAAAGCTAAAGGCTCAATTGGAGGCTGCGGAATCCAAACTAGAGGTGGCCGAGACTCTGCTCATTCAGAGGACCGATGAATTGGAGATTAGTAGGAGCGAGACCGAGGCGAGTAAAATTGAACTGATGAAACTAGATCGGTGCTATGACGTGTTGGGATGTGAAGCCCAGGATTCAATGAAAATTCACAAGAGGTTCTAGATTAGCCGGTTTTAATTTTATTAACATGCTTTGATTAGATTCGTTTAAAGCGGAATAAATCTAATCTAGCAACTTACAGTTTTCGCGAGCAGATCCGTTTCTATCTTCGGCGCACGAACGAGGATCCACGTCAAGCCTTCAACCTTCGTAAAAGCTGCTGTCCAGAAATTTCCAGTCCTCTTCCTTCACCGATATCTCCGCGATCGTTGATCCGATCGAGAAACCCTTTGGACCGATTGTTGATCTAAGGGTTAGGAAGCAACTGTATAAATTTCGAGCCTATCCGACTAACGGTTGATTTATGGTGAATTTCTTCGCAGGACTGCTCAGAAAATTCGGGAATTATAGTTTGCTCTTAAAACCTATAATCTTCTATTGTATATCCCGGATTAATAATTCTTCTACAAGGGTGGACTTGTACTTGAAGAAATCTAAAACTATAATCGAGAATTTAGAGAGAAAAGAAGAAGAGAAAAAATATTTCTCTCCAACGTGAAATAAGCGTCTAGGAATTAATTTTCATCAACCTAATCTCTATTATATATAGCACAAGGAATTAGAGTCCCACATAGAGAGGATTACATGGAAACAAATCCCACTGCTTCTATAACTCTATATAGTCGAAAATTATAATCCAAAGGGGACTTAATTTTCGGCTATATTGGTTGAACTTTATTTTCTCGATTAATTAGAAAATCCAACGGGCTACAATAGGGACTAAAGGAGAAAATATAAATCGGGCAACTAATAATTAATTAAATCCAAACTCTTAAAAGAATTCATTTAATTAATCATTAAATAATTATTTATTTTCCACTACCAAATAATTATTGAACTCCCGTTTATATTCTCAAATATTACATTCGAGCTCCGGTCGATCATTACTTAGATTCTCCCCACATTAAGATATCTTATAACCACCAAATAATTTATTCACTGCTAAATAAATTAAATGGTTTCTTTTCATGAGTCTTGCCCGCTTAACTTATTTGAGTATGCCGGATACGAAATCCACCTGGCCAGGACTTGGCATAAACAAATCTTATAAGCTACTCAAGGGTTATTATCAATCTCATATTTCAGAGATGTGGATTCCTTTCGATAATTAATTTCCACCTATTAATTCTTAATGTCTCTACCCAACGCACCGGGGGCCATTTGACTCAATATAGGAATCTCTCCCATTGTGACATCAAAGTAGAGATCATCAATTAAATGTGTACGTTAATTATCTAGGGATTAAGAGAGTAAGTAATATACTGTCAACTAGAAATAATACAGTTTCATTTATGAACAGTGATGAAACAATTATTTCACTTTGTCCGTTTCAACACATGCCGGGTGTGCTAGCACAATAAGTCAAAACAATAACTACAAAAGTTATTCTCTGTTTACTTGATCAAGACCAATCACTTAAATATTGTGCTACAATCTTTTACCAATGGTTAGTCCATTTCCATCTAGATTGTGAACATTTATCTTTATATTCCAAACGAACTTTCGAAATGATCTTTCTGTGCGCCGTAGCACACCATCTCGAATACTATTAGAATATTAGACTTGTGCTTTTAATTAATTGACAAACAATCAATTAAATGCATTGAATACCCTAGTGCAGATTCTCATAAAATGATAATAAATTATTTTATTAATTCAATAATAAAATTATGAAGCTAAAAGCGAGACTTTTAGTCTACTATCCTAACAATCTCCCACTTAGACTCAAAGACTCGCAGCTCAACATCTCTAACCCATCCATAGAATATATCTATAGGGCTATCATTCGATGTAAAAGCACACATTGTAAATCTAGCAGAATATGCAATCGCAAAATTGCATAAACCTCCCACTATACGTTTTCACTTCCTTAGGAAAATAAATCTCCCACAGTGATAACATGCTATAGAAAAATTACTATGCTTGACCATTAATTATTGAGTCGTACCAAGACTATCCGCCTAGTAAACTAGTATATAATCTTGTATCTTTGAATACTTAAGAATATACTTTACCGCAGTCTAACATACTAGCCTCAAAACAAATTCACATTTGCTAACTATGCAAGATGCAAAGCAAGATTGAATTTAATTATTTACTATAGCATATGTAAGGCTTCTTTCACAATAAGAACTGCCTTCAACATCTCTACCGCATTATGTGTTCAAAGACACTAATTTCTCGACAGAGTGACTCCATACCTGAAAGAAACAATTCTTTCTTTGGAATTTGTACATGCTAAATTTGGCAAGTATTTAAATCAATATAACTTGTCCGTGACAACTTAATGTCCTATTTCATAGATCCTATAAAATGATCCATACGACATAACTAGTTTCACTCAAGTTATCCATATTGATTTGACTCAAGAAACAATACCCTTACCTAAATAATTTCCAAATCATTTTCTAAAAGGAAATTATTATCTAATACATCTTGTAAGACTTTCACCACGCTTCCGTTACAAAATGTGATACATCTAGATTCCTAATCAAAATCAAAATATTGATTCTATGATCAATCCAAATGTCACATGATATGCGCTCTTTGCTTAAATTCATAAATGAATTTATTAAGTTTGCATTGCAATGCATATGGCACTAAGCTAAAATCCATTTAATTTGCATCGTGAAATGCACTCGTCAAGAGATACGAAATCTTGACATCCATCTACCAAATTAAAACATGGCACTGACAGATTTTAGGAATTTGAAATAGACTAAAGTGTGGCTACTAGCTAGAAAGTTTCGTCGTAGTCGATCCATTTCTTTCCGACAGAACCTTCGTACTTTAAGCCTAACCTTTTAAAAGGTTTTCACTTTTCTCTGTCTAATCATTTCCACTTTGGATTCTTATAGCACTAAGCCAATTTCTTGCATCTATAGAAATGGGCGTTTATTCATATTTCTAGGAAGGAACTATATGTTTATGAAGAATCTTGTCATCACTAACATTCTATAAACATACAATCTTACGATTTCGTTATGAATCCTCCCACTATGATAAATCACCCTAAATGTAACACTAGTAACTTAAATTCCTCCCAATGCAAAGTGGCATTGGAATTTCTATACTATAACACAAGCGAAACTCTTAACGTATTTAGGGTATACTAGAAGACTAAGACAGTCAAACTTCCTTCAAACTTCGTCATTAGGCTATGTAGTCCAAAACATGATCTTCCTTTAAGAATCCAACATTGATACAAATCAATGTTTTCTTAACTCTAGGAATCAAAATGCACCACTATTATTTTTCTCTTAATATTCCATACAAGAGACATTTATTTCTAACTTATCTTCTATCAATTGTGTTCTCTGGAAGCATAAATGCTAACTGACTCCAGTTCCGAATAATACACCAATTGTACGTTTAAACAATCTTTAATTCGGCAAGAGTCATTGGATACTAACTTAGAAGATCTTAAGTTCTTAAATAAATAACCGTCTCAAATGTATATATTAGAAAAATAAATAATATTCAATAAATCACGATGATTAAACCGTCTTCAATAAGTATTAATTATTTTCGTCGCTATATTATATTCTATTGTGGTTCAATTTGGTACAAACATATCTAGGATAAATCCCTAGTTTAACCAAAATGTTCAATAACTTATACCCATAAAGTTTCGCCATATCAAATGACTTGATATATTTATTCAAATGCTTATCTGTCACGGTCTTCAATTTCTTTAAGACCTCATATATATGTCGCATAATATAAATATATCTATGTCTCGAGATATCATCAATAAATGAGATGAACTACTCAAAATTACTTTAACTAGGGTATTTGTAGGTCCACAAACTATAGAATAAAATAAATCCAAAAATTATTTGATCTTATTTACACTAGGCCCATCAACCGGGCACATGGTCATTTTACTTTCCAAATAAAATTCTTAGACTGGCAGTGCCTTCACTTTTCATGAACCGTAAAAGCCCATCGTAAATCAGTCTCCAAATTTTACTTAAAGTAAAATCCAACCCCTTGTAAATATCAAATAATCATGCCATGGTTGCGAAACGAATATATATTTATATACTCTATTGAGGTTAATTAATAGATTTATCCATTGAATGTAATAGTAGTGTAGGAAATAAAATATTGTTAATATATCAATCAATGTGTCTAAATAAAAATTGTTTATTTTCCACAAAGACCAAGTCATGATTAAATAAACAAACTATTTATTTTAAACCATCCTATAAAAGAAAAATAAATTCCTTCTATTTGGAAGACACAAAATGATAATCTCTAAACATAAAATCCTACTTCGATTTGAACATAATTAAATGTTACTACTATTCTTGATATCACGTGAGTGACAGGAAGCCTAATTATTAGCTGACGATTGAAGGATTGAATGAATATGACTTCTAAAAGTGCCTTCTTCGATTTTCAGAGGATCGTAAATCCTATTTGAATTTCCATAATAATTTCAATAGAAAAGATCATTTTCTTATTCAATTGAAAATATTAAAATTCAATAGATTTCTTTTGGATTAAGTTGATCTCTGTTTCCCACTGATCTTGGTTTCTAAGAGTTCATGAACTTTCAAAAGACGTATAGTCTTTCGAACATGAAGACTAACCAATAATCCAAATAAATAATGCATGTATTCAAGAGGCTTTTAATATGGCTACAAATAAAATTATAGTTCTAAATTTCTCACGTTACTAAGAAATTCACTATTATATTATTTTGTACTTGCCATGGGCTCATCGTAGTGTTTCTATATTTTGAACCAAAATTCAATATATAACACCGAACCAATTAATCGTCCTAAGAAAATAAATGAAGAACTAAATTTTCTTCCAAAAATTCACTTCACTTATTCACTCACGAATTTTCTCAATTAAAATACATATTTTTAAATTTCTCAATCGAAAGGCAACACTTAATATATTATTATAGGTCGATTAATCCTAGCAAAAGTGAGTCTACAAAGTGGATCTAAGGAATATATCATTAATTGCTAGAGAATCAAGCAAATAAACTTAAACTAAGGGCATCCTTAAGAACTCTAGATTGTCACATAATATGGCTCCCTCAAACCAAATTTTGAAATCAACCGACAATCCATCACTATGAGGAACCGGTAGGCTACGGAGTGTAGACAGACTACAAGTTTTCAATAGACAGACATGTAAAACATCTTTAATTTTATTATCATTCCAATTCGGCGGTCTTGGAAAATAAAATTAAATAGTCGGTTACTTTGGTCCAATAAAATATAACAGGGACTTCGGAGTGAAGTATAGTTATAATTATATTTTATTGTTAAGTGTTTAACCATCAAGTCATCTTTAAATCAATTGTTCTATGATATCCGTCGACTCGGAGTGAGACAAACATATCACTACAATTTCTTTAATAATTATCCGTTAGGAGACTTTTCTAGATAAGTCTATAATTAAAAGTGCCCGGAGTGGGTGCGAAATTCGATAAATCTCCTTCCTCACAATTAATTAATTTATCTTAAAGCCTATGATGGAGACCTTAGGATTTATACGTAATAAACTCCCCGATACACTTAATAATTTTAAAAACATTTTTCATGAGGGTATCTATGAAAGTAATTACAATGCTCAATTTCTATATTCTCTAATTATATGTCTTTGGACTATCAATTAATTTTAAATTGATTATTCTATGATATCTATTTTCCACCACATGGAGAAAATAATGTATCACTATAATCAATTCCAAATTATCCATTTAGGAGATTTTTCTAGATAATGTCTATAATTAATTATGCCCGGAGTGGGAACGAAATTCGATAAATCGCCTTTCTCATAATCAATTATATTATCTAAAATCTATGACGATGTCCAATATAATTAATCATAGAAATACTATGGGCACCTATTGAGTGTGTTCTATTTCTATGTTCTCTAGTTATATATATCAAGGGATCCTATTAATACAAAAATTAATCATCCTATATAACACACATAGAAAAACTAAGAATCATGATAAATTTATCATGTTCAACACAATCATCTATGTTATCTAATTATAGGCCATGGTATCACATAAAAACATTTATAACCAAATATAATACACATAGATGAACATGAACATAATAAATTAAATACAAATTTATGCATGTCCAAATTTCATGTTGTCCAATTATATGTCATGGGTGTCACATAAACAAATTAATCCCAAATATAATAAACATGAATAATGCATGCAATCATGCTCATAACAAATATAAGCACACATCAACCATAAAATATTAAATAAAACAATTTAATTTTCCGCTATTATGGTTAAGTTGGGACTCCCGGATTTAGACTCCTCAAAGTTAGGAAGTCCAAAAGTCCCCGTAAACTCCAGAATTCTCGAATTCTGGGCTGCCCGGAACCGTTGCCCGCTGCCCGATGTCGAGACCCCGCGCGGTTGATAATTCTGGTGTTGTCCTGGAATTTCCAGCCTTGTTCTGAAATTAATATCTCTATCTGGGTAACTCCGATTCACGGTCCGAACGGTGGGATGCTACGCCAAGGAGTTAGGAACCTCCGGAAAAAATTTCAACTCGATCCGACGGTGGAGTAGGCCGAGATAACAGAAACGGCACAGTCGCGCAAACAATTCCGAGAACAAAATCTGCTCTATTCTATCTATGTAATTTCTATCTAAAATTCCTCTAGAAAAATTACAAAAAATAAAAATATCGTAGGCACACGATCTTCCATCAATATCACGCGATGGAAATTAAAACCGACAAGTAACCACTCACGAGGCAGTGGGATCCATTCACATAAAACATAAATAAAACATTCATAACCATAATAGCGGATTTTATATTCTGCAAAACAAGGTCAGAAACAAAACGCTATATGCAACATATGAATTTTCCGTTTCATGCAATTTTGGACAACATGTGAACCTCAAACGAATTAATCAAAGAAGCTCTGATACCAATTGTTGGGATGTGAAGCCCAGGATTCAATGAAAATTCACAAGAGGTTCTAGATTAGCCGGTTTTAATTTTATTAACATGCTTTGATTAGATTCGTTTAAAGCGGAATAAATCTAATCTAGCAACTTACAGTTTTCGCGAGCAGATCCGTTTCTATCTTCGGCGCACGAACGAGGATCCACGTCAAGCCTTCAACCTTCGTAAAAGCTGCTGTCCAGAAATTTCCAGTCCTCTTCCTTCACCGATATCTCCGCGATCGTTGATCCGATCGAGAAACCCTTTGGACCGATTGTTGATCTAAGGGTTAGGAAGCTACTGTATAAATTTCGAGCCTATCCGACTAACGGTTGATTTATGGTGAATTTCTTCGCAGGACTGCTCAGAAAATTCGGGAATTATAGTTTGCTCTTAAAACCTATAATCTTCTATTGTATATCCCGGATTAATAATTCTTCTACAAGGGTGGACTTGTACTTGAAGAAATCTAAAACTATAATCGAGAATTTAGAGAGAAAAGAAGAAGAGAAAAAATATTTCTCTCCAACGTGAAATAAGCGTCTAGGAATTAATTTTCATCAACCTAATCTCTATTATATATAGCACAAGGAATTAGAGTCCCACATAGAGAGGATTACATGGAAACAAATCCCACTCCTTCTATAACTCTATATAGTCAAAAATTGCAGTCCTATGGGAACTTAATTTTCGGCTATATTAATTCCAATATATAATATTGGTTGAACTTTATTTTCTCGATTAATTAGAAAATCCAACGGGCTACAATAGGGACTAAAGGAGAAAATATAAATCGGGCAACTAATAATTAATTAAATCCAAACTCTTAAAAGAATTCATTTAATTAATCATTAAATAATTATTTATTTTCCACTACCAAATAATTATTGAACTCCCGTTTATATTCTCAAATATTACATTCGAGCTCCGGTCGATCATTACTTAGATTCTCCCCACATTAAGATATCTTATAACCACCAAATAATTTATTCACTGCTAAATAAATTAAATGGTTTCTTTTCATGAGTCTTGCCCGCTTAACTTATTTGAGTATGCCGGATACGAAATCCACCTGGCCAGGACTTGGCATAAACAAATCTTATAAGCTACTCAAGGGTTATTATCAATCTCATATTTCAGAGATGTGGATTCCTTTCGATAATTAATTTCCACCTATTAATTCTTAATGTCTCTACCCAACGCACCGGGGGCCATTTGACTCAATATAGGAATCTCTCCCATTGTGACATCAAAGTAGAGATCATCAATTAAATGTGTACGTTAATTATCTAGGGATTAAGAGAGTAAGTAATATACTGTCAACTAGAAATAATACAGTTTCATTTATGAACAGTGATGAAACAATTATTTCACTTTGTCCGTTTCAACACATGCCGGGTGTGCTAGCACAATAAGTCAAAACAATAACTACAAAAGTTATTCTCTGTTTACTGTGATCAAGACCAATCACTTAAATATTGTGCTACAATCTTTTACCAATGGTTAGTCCATTTCCATCTAGATTGTGAACATTTATCTTTATATTCCAAACGAACTTTCGAAATGATCTTTCTGTGCGCCGTAGCACACCATCTCGAATACTATTAGAATATTAGACTTGTGCTTTTAATTAATTGACAAACAATCAATTAAATGCATTGAATACCCTAGTGCAGATTCTCATAAAATGATAATAAATTATTTTATTAATTCAATAATAAAATTATGAAGCTAAAAGCGAGACTTTTAGTCTACTATCCTAACATGACGAGCTGAAGGAGAAGTATGATGCCGAGAAGTTTACGGGGAAGAGGTTTTTGGCTTCTTCGGCTGGAGCAGCTTACAAGGAATCGGTTATGTTAGAAGGGGAACGTCGCTTTCAGAAGAGTGATATCTGTCGAGCTATGATTGAAGATCGAGCAATAGCTGGGGTTTATGCTCCTTTGGTTAGGACGTGTCGTCAGTACTTACGCAAGGTTGGAGGAATTGACGAGAAGATTATTCGAGGTATGGAGGAGGACATTCCTGATGATGGGGAGGATATTGATGTCGAGTGTACTGAAATTGCCTCGGATGCGGAAGCAGACTCCCTGTGATTGGTGGATAGCTGCATCCGGGATCTTGGATCTGAGGTGGATGAGGATACACTTATCCGATCGTCATTGTTCTGGGCCGGTTGCTGTACCCTGGGTGGCATTGCGGGTGGAGCATTAGCTGGGATCACGGGGGGAGCGTTAGCTGGGATCGCGGGGGGAGCATTTGCTGCCATCGTGGCGATATATTGCGCCACCGCATCAGTGGCGGCGCGAGTAGAAACTTCTGTTATCATTCGTTGGAGTGCCTCCTCGGTTATTTGAACCGTTCGAGAAGCAGGTAGAGGTGGAGCCTGTAGTGGAGGATCGGCGAGTGGTGGATCCCGAGGGGGAATCACCTGAACCTCACGTGGTGGATCCGGAGCACGTGGAGGAGGTGGCAAGCTAGAGCCTCCTCGAACTGGGAGGTTGTTAGCTGTGTCATTCTCTCTCCGAGTGGACTCAGGAGGATCTTGCTGGCTACGTGATCTGGTCTGCATTCCCACAGACGGCGCCAAAATGATGACGTAAAAAATAAATCACCTAGTGTGTTGAAGCTGGGAGAGCAAAGTAGGTCACGTGCTCACGAGCTAGATAGTCCTGAGAACTTTAATTTACTCTAGGATCCTGCGAACAGAAAACACGTAATCTAAGCCGGGGGTTGATCCGGCGGAAACCCCTCCGACGCTCAAGTCAGACGTGAAGATAGTGGGTAAATGAGGAGAGAATTCGAATAGAAGAATTGAGGGAATAATAATAACGTACCTTTATTAAATGAATTTAAGTTGTATTTATACTTTATGGATTGGGCCGAGATCAATTTATCGGACCCAACCTTTTTTGGGTGTGATTGGGCCTTCGTATAAATAGCTATTAAGTTGGGCCTGTGGCCGAGTAAATATGGGTCAATTGGGCTGGCCCAATAGGCATATCAATAATATACATATTATAGAGAAATGATTTATATAATAAATGCATCTCCAAATTTTAGAAAAATTTCAAAATATATGAAATATACATACATTTGTTTTTGTATTTTAATAATAAAAATATAAATTTCGTAATATATAAAAATTAAAATTTTCAATTCGGTTTAAACATTTAAGTCTATAAATATACTATATTTGCAAGAATTAAAATAAATGAAAACTAATATGATATCAAAATACATGGAATGATGTTAATGTAAATTTTTAATTATAAAAATACTATATTTTCAAGGAACATACAATGCAAGATCCAGAGCGTGGGAACGACTTTGATTGATTCCCTACATGAGACGCACATACATGGATCGAAATTATGATCAAAATACGCGTTGCAAAGAACACATTGTTTGAAATGAGCGCAAACAATTTTTTTGATCTTCATAAAGTACGAACGACTTTATTTAATAAACTGCATGAAAACAATTAAAAAGTATATTAAAATTAAAACCCAAAATAAAGAAATACAAATAGTACTAATATGTATATATAAAAATAATTATAAAAAAAAAATGTAATATGAAACTGTATAATACGAACATTGTGCACTTTGTAATCGAATGGTGGTACATAAAAATGAAATGAACATTGAGGGGTTTATATAGTATTGAAAATGAACTTAATTCTATGGAAAAATTAAAAATTCAAAAGATTTATATATTAGTAAATCAAATCAAATCAAACAAATAAAGGAAACAACCCAAAAAAATAAAATAATAACTTGTGGAAAAAAATCTTGCAATATAAAAACATTAAATATGAAGATACGATTTTTATTTTTTACCATTCAATTTTGAATTAAAGTGTAAATTAAATCAATCAAAGATGATATGAAGGAATCTTGGAATATTAAAGATTCCTTTGTATTGGTGATTTGATATTTTATTTGAAATAGTAATTGACAAATATAATGCATAATCCGGTTTATAGTTCGAAACATATTATATAATAAATAGTGTTTTCGAAATATACTTTAAAACTACTGCATTTAGAAAACAATTTCTTGTGGGCTGGAGATCACAAAAAATTTAGAAAACAACAAATATGCTTTAAATTGTTAAAATATACTGCATTTAAATTATTAAATTTTCAAATTTCAAAATATTGCATATTTATTAAATAGTATAATTATTTTTAATTTGAAATATGGTATAATAAAAATTATATACATAAAATATTGTATATTTATTAAATAGTTCAATTAAAAAATAAAACATTTTTTTATTATTATTTTTAATGGAATGGATATTCGAATATTCTAAAATATTGAAAATTTAAAAAAAAAACAAAAAAAAAAAACAACAACAACATATTCCTTTATTTTAATATTTTAGTATTTAAAAAAAGTATTTTTTTATGAAAATTATTTGAATATTCGTAAAAAAATTGAGTTTCATGAATTTTTTTCAATAAATATATTTTGAAATACTGAAAATATAAATAAGATTTTTTTATTTCGAATTTATAAAATATTAACTTTGGAAATAATATATATACATGTGGTAATTATTTAATGATTGTGTAAATATAAAATAGGGAAAAACTTAAAAACATCCATAAATAAAAATGCCACCTAATCAATTGAACAATCCACCTCATCAATTGAACTCCAACTAAGCAATTTTGACAAATGACATCATCATTTGCCACATGTCAATCATTGAGGGCATAGATCCTCTTTTTATATTATATATAGATGGAAATGTGTAATCAATAAGCGTTAATGGTGGAATTAGTTGAGAAAGTGCTACTTAAAATATTTATGTTGAAGATATTATGTATCTTCTAATAACAGATATTAAAACACGTGTATTAATTAGTTAGGGGCATAATAGTGATGATTAAGAATTGTTAATTAATAAAAGTTGTTTTGGATTTATCTTAAAAATGAAAAATAAAATTCGGCCTAATGTAATTGGGGTGTTTTGTCAAATTTTCCCATATGTTAATAGGATTAATAAAAAATTAAATTTGAAACATCTAGTATTAATATTTTGATTTGGGAATTTGATATAAGAATATTTTTTGGGACTTTTTTATGGAAGATATTTATAGGGCTCTTTACAAATAAGCACATCAATGGGTACTTATTCATAAAAAGATACAGACAATAAACTCTTTTACAAAAAAGTTCACATATGGTCCAGATTTTTGTAAAAGACTAAAATAGCCCCTTATACTTTAATATGCTCCAATTTCATCCTTCAATTTAATCTAACATCAATTTGACCCCAAATTTCACAAATTATTCAATTTTGACCCAAACACATTTTTATGGACAATTTCGTTTGTCACCGTCGTTGATCGTCAGTCTCCGGCGTTGAATTTTTTTTTTCTTCTTTCTGATTTTTGCGCCACCAGTCAACGTCGGTCTCCGACGTTGACTTTTTCGGATTTTTTTTTTTTCTTTCTTTCTGTAACATTTTTTTTCCCGTTTAAACAACAATATTGTTGTGACTGACAGTAATATTAACTATATTACTGGTTAAACACAGTAAAATTAAATATACTACAGTTTAACACAATAATATTGTTATATAATTATTCATATCTAGCATAGTAATATTAACACAACAAAACTCATTATTATTGTGGAATAGAGTAATATTAATATGTTGACCGTTCAACAAATGTAAACATAATAAAAAGTCAAAAGAATTAATATTACTGTGAATGTCAATAATATTACTATAACAACAGTAATATTACCGTGAACCACAGTAATATTACAATAATAGACAGTAATATTATTATGTTACTCTGTGAATAACTCAAACAAAACAAAAAAACCCAAACAAAATAATAATATTGATGTGGTTGACAGCAATATTACTATAACAATTGTAATATTACCGTCAACCACAGTAATATTACAATAATACATAGTAATATTATTTCGTTACTCCGTGAATAACTCAAACAAAACAAAAAAACCCAAAAAAAATAATAATAATATTGATGCGTGGTTGACAACAATATTACTATAACAACTGTAATATTACCGTTAACCACAGTAATATTACAATAATAGATAGTAATATTATTACGTTACTCCGCTAATAACTCAAACAAAACAAAAAAACCCAAAAAAAATAATAATATTGATGTGGTTGACAGTAATATTATTGTGTTTACATTTATTTTACTTTCAACGACAGTAATATAATTACATTGACTTGTCAACAAATCAAACAAAATTAATAAAAGAATAACAAAAAAAAATATTACGTTAATTTACTGTCAAAGGCAGTACCATTACATAAATGTATTGTCAACGACAGTACAATTACGTTAATGTACTGTCATTGACAGTATAATTACGTTAATTTACTGTCAGTGACAATATAATTACCGTTAATGACACCACAATTACGCTCAACGTTTAGCGGCGAACGTAAAAAAAAAAAAAAAAAAAAAAAAACACTAAAAAAAGTCAACGCCGAAATCCGGTGGCAAAATTTTTTTTTTTTTGAAAAAAAAGAGTTTTTGAGAAAAAAAAGTCAAAATTGGATTTTTGTGGTCAAATTTTATTAAATTGTGATTATAATTAAGAATTGGGTGTAAAAGGTTGGGCGTAATTTTGTCATATACATGAATTTTTCCTTTATTTATAATAAATATTGAAGGGATTGGCTTATTGGTGAAATAGATATAGCCCCTAAACATAGAATAATAAGATGCTTGGTTAGGGACTTATACACAAAAACCCATTTTTTATATAGGACTTGTCGATATTTTTAGCTTAAAATTATAAAGAGATTAAATTTTGAGCGGATCAGTCGATATTTAATATAAATCGGATTCAACTAATTTTTTGACATGTGGCACTCTTAAGTCTTAACTCTTAATAAATCACGCTGATAATAATTAGGGTTAGAAGGCTTATGAGTTATGCTGGGGTTTTCTTTTTTCTTTTTCTTTTTCTTTCTTCAATTATTAGAATTTTAATTATATTTTTATTTAAATTATCTACGTGTCAATCATCCTATAGCATTCGATTTTCCTATTAAAACAGGCTATCCGATCTAAATTTGCAACCAATTATAAACTATGTGCTTAAGTTATTAGTAGCAAAAGGTGTGATATGCAACAAATACAAAAGCACAAACCCATCAATTCGACCATCCCTTTCTTGATTTGGGCAAATTTGCATAACGTACACAAAAATTAAATTTCGATAGAAAAATTTACGGAAATTAAAATCCAACATGCCCTATATTGGAAAAGGGTCGAACAACAAACTCGAAATACGGTCTTTCATCTCGAGATTTTGAATCCCATGCCCATCTCCATGTTGGTACATATATTGTGCCATTCTCCCTAAATCAGCTGCAATTTTAATCACATTTTGTGGCAATAATTGTGAATCTGCATTAATATCAACTCGTAATAATTCTTCGTTTGTCTTTTTCCAAGTCTCGCGCATTATCGACATCACATATTCTCGCGCCTCCTCTATATTCGCACTCGTTTCCCTCATGTAACATTGTATCAATTTCGGAACATCGCCTCTGCTCATTTCATCCTAATCAAAATGAAAAAATATATTTAAGAAATCCAATTATTATAGGGTTTATTGCATTCAACAACCCTGTGTTTTCACTAATAGCCAAAAAAAAAAAAAGAAAAAAAAAGCCTATATGATTCAATTTTTTGTAGCAAACTGCCTCCTAAGAACTCACCATTTAGGAGGTTGTGTGCTAAATAAGATGCATTATAAGGGGATTTTTGCTACTATTAATAATATGCAATTCAATATAACACATAGGGGTACTGAATGCAATAAATTCAATTGTTATACATCATACATGATACATTTATAAGTAGCATGTATACGAACCGATGATGTTCCAAGGTCATTAGCAAGACGTAAGACCATTGACGAACATCGAACTATGTTGTGATATTGGTACAAGCTTCGTACGGCTTCTTTGTCTATCGGATTCGTCACGAGAAAATATGCTTGAGATACTATTGCGGGAGCCGATATCGAAATCCATGCATTCTCGATGTATTCTTCCTTCGTTGGTGTGTGCTTTGCATAGTACCACTCGGCCTCTTGCATGTATGCCTTGCATAAGTCTCCCCACTACAATTTTAATTTGGTGAACCGGTAATAATAGTTAAAAACTAATTAATGAAGTAAAAATCGATCCAAATATTTAATTTTGATTACTTACTGATTTTCTCAAATGCGGAATGATGAGAATCCCTTGTTGTTTGAGAACATCGTAAGCCAATTCGTCGACGAAGTTGTTGAGAGCTAGAAAACATATTTGCATATAGTGTGGGAGCTTGTCCATTGCTTCAATATCCCATCTGAACGAAATAACACGTACGACAAGTTTTTTCAACAATTATAATTTATATAGCGCTGGTCGAATGAAATAAATTAAACCCGATAATTACACGTTCGATCAAATAATGTAATAGTATGAAATTGTAACCTTTGAATAACATGATTAAAGATCTGCAGTTCTTCCAAAGTACCGTAGACATCGAATACATCATCGATCACCGTAACCAAAGCGTTGACTTTGGTGGCCATGATTCTCGAATATCCGTATTGAGGATCGAATATTCCTGTGGTCCATAGGTAATTCTCGACCACCCTATCGCGCGCAAATGGCAACACTTTTGCTATGCTTGTTTTCTCCCACCAACTATATATATATATATATATATATATATATATATATATATATATATATATATATATATCACATATGCATGAAAAATGCAAATAAATTTCCATGCATGTAACTTCTTCAATAACATAGATTATATATATTATAAAAGAAATTATTAATAATATGTTTAGAATTAAGAATTATCGAATCACCTCGAGACATGTTTGAGTTCTTGTTGGTGCTTTGCTTGAACAATATTGAAGTCGAGTTTGGCAAGCTCGAGCACAATAGGGTTCATGTCTCGACTTTTCGCATAGGCTTCTTCGATGAACCATCTTGCATTTGGCCTTTGAACTCTCCAATGAATTGGGAGCTCCAATGCATGCCGAACGGCCGTTAATAATAGAACATCATCGTCGCCATTAATTCGGTCAAGTTTTTTCCGCAATAAATTGGTGGCGAATTCTCTAGCTAGCTCCAATGTGTTTTCGCCACGTGTCATAAGAAAAGAAGCTTCGTAGAGTTGCAACAATCCTTTAGTATTGTTGTCTCCAAGACTTTCCTCAAAATAATCACCCGTCTCGTTCTTGAAACAATCAAACACATCTGCAAGAAACACGTGAGATGAGAAATTACACACACAACACACACACACACACACACACAAGCACACATGTATATATATATAGATGTAATGAGTTCTAGTAGTACGTATACCTTGGGAGACGCGAAAACCGTGTTGTCTGAGGAGTCGAAATCCAAGTGACACCGAGTACAAATCCATTTGATGACAATTATAGTTTTAATCGCCATTAAATAGTTGATGTTGATATAAAGAATTCAAGAATCGGTTGATTTCGTCCTCAAAATGATACGATATACCGAGCCGATGCAAATTATCGATCAACTCCAAATTCGGAATAGGCAGCTCCAATATTTGTTCCTCCATTAATAAAAGAATCTTCACTTGCTCCACCAACTCGGAAGCTCTTATCAAGTATTTCTCTTCCTATATAAAACAATAAATATTACATATAATTAAGTTAATAAAGTATTGATGTGATCGATCGATTTATCGATATATACCTGGTATTCACCGGTCAATGATTGAAGATAATCGAAACCCCAAAGCGAAGGGTTGTAGTTTCCGGTTCGTCTAACGGTACTTGAAATGATGATTTGATCATCACAAACGGACTTAGTAGCATTAATGCATTTTAATGATGAACAATAATAATTAGGGTTTATTATTAATGATGCAGTACGATGATGAGATGCCAAGCACGATTTTGAATCTTTTCTTCTGTTCATGAAGGAAGAAAAACAATTCATTGGCTTGTTTGAAATCGCTAATGGCATTATAATGCTAGACATGTTAATGAGAAAATAAATAAATATATATTTGTATTTGGTTTAATTTATTAATGGAGTTGGCCTACTATTTATAGGAGTGCATGGGTTTCCATGCTATAGATATTAATTAAAATTTAAAATAAAAAATAGAAAATAAATAAATAAAATAAAATAGCAATTAAAAAACATGAGCCACTGGTATATAGAAAATATGTTGACAGATGTATGAGAAATTGAGAACTGACCCTTTAATTTGGTCAGTGGGCAGCACGTGTTTCACGTTTTAGATGTCAGCATTGGTGTATGTTTCTTTTTGTTGGATATATTTTAAAATTATATAATGTAACATGTCAAAATTAATTAAACTATATATATATATATATATATATATATATATATATATATATATATATATATATATATAGTATAGCCTCTTGAAATATTAATGCACTTTCTAGAATATCCACATGTACAATGTATGATAGAATATACATGAATAGGCAAATACATGAATTTTTAGATGCATGTATATCTAGGATTCATGATGAATATATTTAATATGATGCATGTATACTACATATGCCTAGGCTACTATAAATAGGTCTTGAGTTTGTACTTGTAATTCAACATGTACTAGCAAGAGTAAA
>NW_012194948.1:703148-733736 GCF_000504015.1 Erythranthe guttata
GAGATACGTACTCCTCGATTATTTCCTTGTTAATCTTGTTCATATATTTTTGCAATATATCCAACATTGATACGCGTGAAAATATGTTTTCTGGAAACTCGAGATCAATTTTTATATCAATGGAGTATAGTCTAGTGGTGCAAATTAAAACGAAATTTCCGTCAAAAAAGTGATAATTTTGATCTAGATCTGTGTGTTTTCCACCCATGACCAGAACTATACCTTTTCTTGCCCATACTTTTCTCGAAGAGCGTACCTACAATTTGAGATATATAAGTAATATATATTTAGATTCTCTGGGTTTTTTTTTAGAATTCTGTATTCTTATATAGCATTTGCTGATTAATTGTACAAATATAATCAGCAAGTAGGCCGGGGTGTGAACGAGCCGAGCTCGACTGTTTTGGCAGGCTCGAGCTCGAGTCCATTATGCCGAGCTCGAGTTCGAGCTCATCGAGTTATTTTTTTGGCTCGAGCTCAAGCTCATTTTGGTTTTCTTTTTTTCTTTTTTTAATTTTTATTTATTATTTTTATTAAATTTTCTATTAAAAATTATCATAGAATACTGAAAAAAATTATAAAATAAATAATAAACTGTAGTTATATATTTTTTATGTTATTTTTATATTATTATTATAATATTTTATAATAATAATAGTAATAATAATAATAATAATAATAATAATAATAATAATAATAATAATAATAATAATAATAATAATAATAATAATAATAATAATAATAATAATAATAATAATAATAATAATAATAATAATAATAATAATAATATAATATATATATAATATTAAAAAAAAAGGAATGAGCTCGCGAGCCGGCTCGCGAGCTGTCGAACAACTATATTTGGGCTCGAGCTCGAGTTCGTCCGAAGTTCGAACTGGAGCTCGAAAAATTCGAGCTCAAGTTCAAGCCAGCTCGACTCGTTTACCACCCATATTCGCAAGTCCTTCATGGATCACCATTAAAATTATTTAATACGAAAAATTTTCTTCTTTTTGCATGTGTTTGCCAAAAGTGCTAATCTCGATCCGGACGCATAAAACATTAATTCTTTAAGATAAACTATTTTATTTTCATTTTAAACGAAAAAGAAATTGCTCACAATTAGAGCTGGACATAGGTCGAGTCGGGTAATTAATTATGAACTAATTCTCGACCCGACCCGATCATCTGACTTTGTTAAATATTGAAAACTATTATCGGTCCGATAATAGTAGGTTGGATATATAATAGATGGCAGCCGATTTTATCGGTTGCATTGTGGTGGAGTCAGGATTCTAAGTTTGGGGAGCGGATGTATTAATAAAATCTGGGGGACAGATGTATTAAAGAAATTCTAGGTGGGTAAATTTGTATACCTCTATATAAAATAATAGAAATTTGAGAAACATAGGGGCATGGGCCGCATGGCCCACTTGGCCCTAGATGGACTCCACCGACAAAATGGGTCGCATGATTGATTAGTATTATCGATCATTTAATTATATAAAAAAATACGATAATAAAATGTCATAAACTCTTTGTACTTGTTTAAAAAAAAAAAGGGGTCTTTACAAATAAGCCCATCAATTGGTATTTATTTATAAAGAGATCAAGACAAAAAACTTCTTTACCAATAAGTTCACACATGGTCCAGATTTTTGTAAAGGACTAAAATAACCCCTCATACTTTAATATGCTCAAATTTCATCCTTAACTTTATTTAACCTCAATTTGACCCCAAATTTCATAAATTATTCAATTTTGACCCAAAACTTTTATTTTTTCAAAAAAACTTAAAAAACTCTAAAAAAAGTCAACGCCGGAGACCGCCGGTCAACGCCGGAAACCGGCGAAAAAATCCGGAAGAAAAGAGAAGAAAAAAGAAAAGAAAAAAAAACGAATAAGTCAACGCCGGAGACCGGCGAAAAATCCAAAAGAAAAAAAAATGAAAAGTCAACGCCGGAATCCGGCCGAAAAAAAAAATTTGGAAAAAAAAAAATTGGGGTCAAAATTGAATAATTTGTGAAATTTGGGGTCAAATTGAGGTTAAATTAAATTAAAGATGAAATTGGAGCATATTAAAAATTGGGTATAAAGGGTTGAGGGTAATATTGGGATATACATGAATGTTTCCTTTATTTAGAATAAATATTAAAGGGATGGGCTTATTGGTGAAAGAGATATAGCCCCTAAACCTAGAATAATAAATGTGTATGGTTGGGGACTTTTCACAAAAACCCCTAAAAAAAATTATAAGATAACCATTATATTGAAAAATCCTTACTTCACATAAACTCTAACCTTAAAATTAAGAGTTTTCTACTGCATTTTTACAAGAAGTAAATGTATACAAAATAATGTGAAATATGCTCAAAGTATATTTTTGGATATAATGAGATTTTATTTTAAAAATCTATATAATATATAAAGCCAAGGTACACAATTGATGTTTTCACATTTCCAATTTTGACCCCACATTTATTTCATCTATTTCAATTGAGTTTACTTACCTTTTATAACACATTATAGAACATTTAAGACATTAATTTAAATACACTAATATTATGTTTACACAATTATAACAATTTCCACATTTCACACGTTTTTAATTGCAATACACATATTTGATTTTTTTAAATTCCATGATTTTTGCTTAATTTATGGTAAAACTATAAAATTCGGATTCATATACTATTACAGTAGAATCACAAACAAATATAGTATTAACTAGTAATTCACCCGTGCGATGCACGGGATCAATTTTTAAAAAAAAAAATTTGGATAAAATAAAACGAACGAAAACTTTGAACAGTTGACATACATGTAAATAATACCCAAAAAAAATGTTTTATTGAATCAAAATATACATTTGTTTGTGATTTACCTTCATATTCGCTGAAAATCTTTTGTGCACGCAACATTGCTCGTAATTTTAGTTATATCGTCCGATTCTAAGTTGATAAATATATTTATCTCATATCTACTTTTAACTATGGACATTGCGGCGTACAATTGCCTATGCCACCCTAATATTAACAATGATATTACACTAACAACAACTACTACTGCTACTAATACTAAAACCAACATTGATAATACTAATACCAATACTAATATTAATACTAAAACCAACACTAATAATACTAATATTAATACTAATCTTAATATTAATACGATGATTTATACTAACAGTCTAATACTAATATTAATATCAATACTAATATTAATAATAATACGCCAATTCTAATACGAATATTTAATGTTTAAACTAATACTAATACTAACACTAATACTAATACTAATACTAATACTAATACTAATACTAATACTAATACTAATACTAATACTAATACTAATACTAATACTAATACTAATACTAATACTAATACTAATACTAATACTAATACTAATGTTAATGCTACTGCTAATGCTAATGTTAATGCTAACACGCCAAGACTAATATGAATTCGAATACTAATAATAATACTAATAATGATAATAATAATGATAATAATATTGATATTGATATTGATACTGATACTGATACTGATACTAATACTGATATTAATATTGATACTAATATTAATACACATATTAATACACATACACATATTGATACTTGTATCGATACCGATACTGATACTAATTTTCATACTAATACTATTATTAATACTAATACCAATATTAATATTCATACCAATAGTCATACCAATACTCATACAGATATTGATACAGATACAGATATTGATACTCATACTCATACTGATACTCATACTCATACTCATACTCATACATATACTGATATTGATGTTGTTATTGATAATAATACTAGTCTTGATATTGATACTGATACTAATACTAATACTAATACTAATACTAATACTAATACTAATACTAATACTAATACTAATACTAATACTAATACTAATACTAATACTAATACTAATACTAATATACTAATACTAATACTAATACTAATACTAATACTAATACTAATACTAATACTAATACTAATATTAATACTAATATTGATATTCATATTGATACGACTCTTTCTTGCCGTTGCGGTCATTAAAGGTTGGGAAATTCATCAGTTAGATGTTAATAATGCCTTTCTCCATGGTGATCTACATGAAGAGGTCTATATGCGGCTCCCACCTGGATATACTTCTTCACGTCCAAACAAGGTTTGTCGCCTTCGAAAATCTCTATATGGCCTTCGTCAATCTCCACGCAACTGGTTTGCTAAGATCACAAGTGCTCTTCATCGTTATGGGTTCATTCAATCTCATGCCGACCATACATTATTCACTTACCGGAGCAATGGGATTTTTCTTGTCGTTCTCGTATATGTTGATGATCTTATTGTGGCAGGCAATAATTCTTCAGCATGCTCTTCGTTCAAGCAATATTTGAACTAGTGTTTTCAGCTCAAAGATCTCGGACCTCTAAAATATTTCCTTGGCATTGAAGCTGCTCGAAACTCGTCCGGTCTTTTTCTATGCCAACGGAAATACACACTTGATATATTGAAGGAAGCCGGTCTTACTGGTGCCAAACCAGCTGCGACTCCAATGGAGCAAAACCACCGTCTAGCACATGCAACAGGTCCTCTATTATAGAATTCGGAGAGATACCAACGCCTCGTTGGCCGTTTGGTCTATTTGTCCATTACTCGGCCGGATATTTATTACGCCGTGCATATTTTAACTCAGTTCTTACATGAGTCCCGACAAGACCATTTGGACGTTGTTCTTCGTGTGTTACGCTACTTGAAACGTTCTCCGGGTCAAGGCATACTTCTCCGCTCTGACAGCTCACTAAAACTATATGCTTTCTGTGATTTTGACTGGGCTGCATGTCCTCTTACTCGTCGCTCTCTCACCGCATATTTTGTACAACTCGGCTCGTCCCCAATTTCTTGGAAAACCAAGAAACAACCCATTGTGGCTCGATCATCTGCTGAGGCCGAATACCGCGCCATGGCGGTTACAACATGTGAATTAACGTGGATTAAGTCATTTTTTTCCTCTTTGGGTGTCTTCCATACGCAATCAATGAGATTATTTTGCGACAACCAGGTTGCCCTTCATATTTCCTCTAATCCGGTGTTTCATGAACGAACAAAGCACGTAGAAATCGATTGTCATTATGTGCGTGAACAGTTACTCGCCGACATCATTTCAACGGCTTACATCCAATCGTCTCAACAACCGGTTGATATCTTCACCAAGGCCCTTAGGCAACAACAATTTCACTTGTTACTTGGCAACTTGGGTGTTCGAAATCCTCTCTCTCCAACTTCAGGGGGAGTATTAGGAAACTATATATTTTATTACAATATTAGGCAAGTAAATATATTAGAATATTGTGTAAATATTTGTAGAGTAGTAATTGGCCGTAATTAGAGAGAGGGAATGAATGAAATCATATTATCGAGAGAATAGAATTATGGGAAAAGCTTGATTTCTCTCATTAGTTGATATGGCATAATATAGCCACCGAAAGACACCACAAATTAGCTAATTACAAGAATTACGGCTAATTACTACTCTACAAATATTTACACTATATTCTAATATATTTACTTGCCTAATCTTGTAATAAAATATATAGTTTCCTAATAAGAAATCAATTTTACTGATTTTAGCAACACCGAGAATGACCATATTGATCAAATGAACCTTACTCATTTGGATGTTGCTGATTTCTTTCCTGCGCCAAGTGGAGAAATTAATGGAATCAAATTCCATGGTGATGATAACAATGATGGCAACAAATAGATCAATCAGGATTGATCAAATATTGCGTTTATGTTGCAATTGAGTTAAATAATGTTTATCTTTCCATTCCCTAAATGAGTTCGAAATAATTTTATGTGTGGTTGGTATTACTTATTTTATTCCGAGAGAAATGGAATATAATGAGTCCGTGAGCAACCTGAACGATGGAGACATTTGTTTGGTTGGCAGTGGAACAACACACACAATTCTTCGAGATCAAAAATGTTTCTCGAGTTTAAAATTGGCAAAGGCAAGTGTTAGTACAATTTCTGGTACTACCAAACTAATTGATGGCTCCGAAAGAGCTAATATTGTTTTTCCCGGTGGAATGAATATTTTGGTCAAAGAAGCTTTGTACTCTAATAAATCCAAAAGAAACTTATTGAGTTTCAAGGACATACGTCTCAATGGATTTCATATCGAGACTATGAATGAGGGGAATATGGAATTTCTTTGTATTACAACCAATATCTCATGCCAAAAGCATGTTAAAGAGAAACTCCCAGTTTTCTCATCAGGGTTGTATTATGCGACTATAAGCGCAATAGAAACAAATATTGTGATGGACCAGAAGTTCAATGATCCAAAACTTTTCTCTCTATGGCACGATCGACTTGGTCACCCAGGATCGACCATGATGCGTCGAATAATAAATAATTCATATGGGCATACTTTAAAGAACCAGAAGATTTTTTTACCCCATAAATGTGTGTGTATCGCATGCTCACAAGGGAAATTGATTATAAAACCATCTCCAATGAAAATTAGTAGCGAGGCCCCAACATTTTTACAAAGAATTCAAGGGGATATTTGTGGACCTATAGATCCACCTTGTGGACCATTTCGCTATTTTATGGTTCTATTGGATGCATCATCTAGATCACATGTAAGTCTATTGTCAACACGTACTGTTGCTTTTGTTAGACTTCTTGCTCAAATTATAAGATTAAGAGCTCAATTTCCTAATTATCCTATCAAGACTATTCGTCTTGATAATGCCGGTGAATTTTCGTCTCAAGCATTTAATGATTATTGCATGTCAATTGGTATTGATATTGAACATTCAGTTGCCCATGTACGTACTCAAAATTGACTTGTAGAGTCCTTTATTAAGAGATTGCAACTGATTGCTAGACCTTAGCTTTTACGGTCTAATTTACCCACTTCTATTTGGGGACATACAATATTACATGCTGCTTCATTGGTCAGGATTACACCAAGTTCATTTCAGGAGTATTCACCGTTGCAACTTGTTTCTGGCCAGCAGCCAGACATTTCTCACTTAAAAATATTTGGTTGTGTTGTTGTTTATGTTCCAATTTCTCCACCTCAGAGAACAAAAATGGGTCCACAAAGATGACTTGGAATTTATGTTGGTTTTGATTCCCCGGCTATAATTAGATACATTGAACCCCTGACGGGTGATTTTTTTAGGCAAGATTTATTGATTGCCATTTTGAGGATACAATTTTCCCGCCGTTAGGGGGAGAAAGATCGTCGGTTCAGGTTGAACGGCGTGAAATTACATGGAATGTACCGTCTTTGTCTCATCTTGACCCACGCACAAATCAATATGAGAAATTAGTAAAAAGGATAATCTATTTGTAAAATATTGCAAATCAATTGTCGGATGCTTTTACCGATATGAAAACGGTAACAAAATCTCATATACCCGCTATAAACACCCCGACACGGGTTGATGTCCCCGAAGGACAACATGAAGATATAATGAAACCTCGCATGAAGCGTGGGCGTTCTATTGGCGCAAAAGATAAGAACCCTAGAAGAAAAAGGGTAATAGATGTAAATTCTCCTGAAGAGAATATTATTTGTGAACAACAAAGAGCTCTGAAAAATGTGATTAATCAATCTAAAGTATATGATGCCCCTGGAGAGGATCATGAGAAAGAACTTATATCTGAAGAGATATCTTTAAACTATTTGAATACCAGGAAAAACAGGGATATAAATAAAGTTGTTATTAACAATATTTTTGCCTATGGGGTTGCAACTGATATTGCAAATGAGGACCCCAAACCAAAATCTGTCGAAGAATGTGGACATAGAAATGATTGGCCAAAATGGGAAAATGCTATTCAAGCTGAATTAAATTCCCTTGAAAATCGTAAAGTATTTGGACTAGCAGTCCAAACACCGGATTGTGTAAAACCCGTTGGATACAAATGGGTATTCGTACGAAAACGAAATGAGAAAAATGAAATCGTGATATATAAAGCACGACTAGTTGCACAAGGTTTCTCACAGAGACCCGGGATTGATTATGATGAAACATATTCCCCCGTGATCGATGCAATCACGTTGAGATATTTGATTAGTTTAGCAGTCACTGATACGCGTAAAACCTACGTATATATTACCGCAAGTGTACAGTATCGCGTTTTGTAGAATAGTGAATTCCAGATATCGATCCACAGGGAATTAAGTTCCTAAATCTACCAAGTACCGTAATTATACTATCCTAAACTTTATCTAGACGATCAAGAATGGATGGGAAAAATGAAATTAAAAAGAAACAATAAATAAAAACAACGGTCCGCAAGTAAAAGCTAAGAATTCCGACGTGTGATGGCTTCTAAGGAAAAATCCACCGTGTACTATCGATAAAGATCTACAGATCCGAATCTATTGTCAATTCTATGTTCGCTAACCTAGACACTAAAATACCCTAACCCCCGTCTCCAGTGTAGTTAGAGTCTACCCACAGGTCCGACGTCTCCGTTCAGAACCTGATATTAAGAGAGCATTTATGTCAAGTCCTTAAGGGCTACCCGAGGTGCATCACGTCTCCGTTTCCACAACCCGAGCTATGTTTTCCTAAAATCAAACAAGAAATCCTCTCTCGAGTTCATTCCCATTTAGAATCAATTCAACTATTGGCCAAACAATCGAAAGCATTTAATACAGGAAAACATAAACATAATCAAAGAACGACAAATAGATCACAGATCTGGAAATCAAAATCAATATATACAAGGTTTTATTTCCCTAAAAGAAAATGCTCAGTTCATTACAAACATAGCATCAAAATGACGAACACGAGAAATCATAAACAAAACGTAAAGAAAAGCTTATGAAAAACCCTCGTCGAAACCCTCGTCGAAGCTTCCCGCGAAGAACTGGCGAGAACCGAAGAGAAAACCGAAGAAGAAGTCGAGAGATAATTGAGAGATGGAAAAATTGAAAAGGAGACCTTCTATTTATAGTGAGATATCAA
This sequence comes from Erythranthe guttata, assembly GCF_000504015.1. The sequence goes on from NW_012194948.1 coordinate 712,167, forward strand.
AGAAAAATATCTAGTCTCGATTTCTGTGCCCAGATCGCGATCTGGGCTTCTTGGATCGCGATCTGGCAGCCTCGAAAACTGCGCACCGCCTTCCCATATCACGATCCAGGAAGTTCGGATCGCGATCTGCCCCAATTTTTCGCTGCTACTGGAATTTGCCACCAGATCGCGATCCGGTGTTTCTGGATCGCGATCTGGCCTCTGCATCAACTTCAAACACTATTTTCACCCATTTTCAGCTCGAATTTGACAATTATGCATTTCACAAAAGTTGTAGCCCTTGAAGTTAGCTTTTTAAATCCAATTGAATCAGCCCAATCGGAGGTCGTATGCAAACGTTATGCTTGAAATACCAAACATTACCACAATCCGCGAGAATGCACTTTTGCACGTGTTTGGTTTGGTTCTCGGCTTCGCTTCCAAAATCGTTTTGAATCGGCAAAAATAGCTTCGCTTTACCTAAAATATAAATAAAACAAAAACAACATAATATTTACAAATAAAGCCGAAAACTCGGACGAATGAAGACCAAAACACGAAGATTAGATAAGTAAAAGTTGTGCAAAACGAACACTTATCACACCCTCAAACTTAGATCTTTACTCGTCCCGAGTAAATCAAAACAAAACTACGACACAAAAACAAAAACGACAAACAAAAGAAAAACTAAACCTAGGCCACTAACGTAGGGAATCACGATTGCATTTAGCATATGCAACAAGCCTTTGAACCCCTGGGTACCCCCAAAGGACGAGTTGTGTCTCGTGAGGGTTCTCAGACAACACACCCACAAAGTTGCCGGATTGGTCAAAGAATTGCAATTAATTCCAAAGATGAGACGAGCTAGATAACCTAAAATCTTAGAATGGCATACGGCTTAAGGTATTCGACTTTCTTACCGACGCAATTAGTTGTTTCTACACCAAAATGAAAGATAGACTCAAGAATCCGTAATTAAACAATAAACACAATTATCGAGGGTTTTGAGTAGAAATGTGGGTGAAAAGTAAGTTTTGATTCAGAAATTCAAAAACTCGAGTTGGGCATAAGTAGGTCTATTTATTCAAATAAAAGAAATGACAACTACAATATTTTTGGTGATATTCATCACAACTTTTTCCTTTTTTCATTTTTTTTGAAACGGGCATAATCGTGACTCGTGCAAGGCTCGACACCACTGTGTTATCTCCCTGACCCATTTATCGAACTTTAGTCCAAGAAACCCCCAAGCTCGATAGCTCGAGAGAATTAGGTGACGAGGTGCACCCAATGGGTTAAGCTCGAGTCAGAAATGCGGGGAAATCAGAGCGTGAATCACAACAATACCACAAATTATTATTTTTCTCTTTTTTTTTTTTTTTTTAACATCGAACATAAAATAAAAACGTAAAGACCATTGATAGAACTTTTAGCCAACAACTGGAAATCGTGAACACATAATTCAATTCTAACTCGCCCCCCAAACCTCAAACTATTATACCCCTCAGAAAAGTGCGCTCAAGCTTAATCGGAAAGGATTCGAAAGGCTATCCACACAAGTTGCAAAAACGCAGTCGGAAGGTACATCTATAACTAGCCGGTTATCCATAATTTCAATTTTAAAATCAACTAGCCCATCTACTAATTCATTAATTGCTTTGCTTCAATAGAATCCGGAAATGCAACTTACACTCGATCCTAAATGAAATGCATGTGACAAACATAACACAATTACGGAAATTGAAGTACATAAATGAAACTAAATTATATGATATGCATGCAAAAGACCAAAAAAGAAAAATAAGCTAAACTCACCCCCAAACTTAAATCATGCATTGCCCTCAATGCGAAAAATAAAAGATATGAGAAAGAAATACGCCCTGAACAGTCGTGCCGCAGATTGATTAGTGTTCTACGGTTGCGAAAGTGTTCTTTGGTTGCACGGGGTGCCGTGAATTTTGGCACCGAAGACGAATTGCCGGAATTGTCTAGACTTCCCGACTTCTTACTCTTCTTTCCTTGGGGACGAGATACCGGCAAAAGTCAAGAAAAAAAAGGGTGAAATTTAGCTTTAAAATAAAAAAAAATGCAAAAACGACAAAAATAAAGAAAATAAATGACGAGAAATAAATAATGGGTTACCTCCCATTCAGCGCCTGTTTTACTGTCGACGGCTCGACACAATTTGGACGGATTATGTCCAATCCAAAGCCTTGTAGATTGCGCATCCATCCATCAGTCTCGATACATACTTTGCAATCATATCATGGACTAGATTGCAATCTTGTAATGACCATCCCAACCCATGGTACTTTTCGTTTGCTTTGGAAATCAGTCGGTAGGAGACTATGATGGGTTGCTTGCCTACAGATCTCTCAAACTCGTACACAAGATATTCGAGCTTTGGAGTAAGCTCTACCTCAAATTTGAAACTCGTCTCCTCGCTCACACTCAAATCCAGAGTAGCAATGTGGATAGGATTTAGTTCGTCAAGTTCCTCTACCATCATCTTCATCCCACTCTCATCACACGCAAAAGTATCTACAGAACTGGGATGAATAATTCCCTCAAGGTGCTCAACCTCATCGTTCATACGAAAATCTGTAAATACCTCGTTGTCTTCATATAGGATGGTCGGATGTGGTTTGTGAATGTGACATCTCTGAAAATTTTCGAAAATATTTGCCAGAAAGTGGAGTTCGTCTTGTAAATAGCACAAGTGCTCATTTGTTTGTGCAATTCCATTTTCTAGGTTCAGCTTACAATGTCTTTCAATATCCTCCAACTCATGTTGAATGTAATCAGCTCTGGATTGAATCTTGTAAAGAGAGATATCATAAATCGAGGCCATCAATGTATACAAATCTGCTAAAACAAAATAAAAAAAAATCAAAAGAAAAAAAAATGTCTAAAGTAAAGCAAGGATAGTTGGTAACGATATTAGTAAATTCAAGATTAACTAATTCCCCGGCAACGGCGCCAAAAACTTGATACGCGTAAAACCTACGTATATATTACCGCAAGTGTACAGTATCGCGTTTTGTAGAATAGTGAATTCCAGATATCGATCCACAGGGAATTAAGTTCCTAAATCTACCAAGTACCGTAATTATACTATCCTAAACTTTATCTGGACGATCGAGAATGGATGGGAAAAATGAAATTAAAAAGAAACAATAAATAAAAACAACGGTCCGCAAGTAAAAGCTAAGAATTCCGACGTGTGATGGCTTCTAGGGAAAAATCCACCGTGTACTATCGATAAAGATCTACAGATCCGAATCTATTGTCAATTCTATGTTCGCTAACCTAGACACTAAAATACCCTAACCCCCGTCTCCAGTGTAGTTAGAGTCTACCCACAGGTCCGACGTCTCCGTTCAGAACCTGATATTAAGAGAGCATTTAGGTCAAGTCCTTAAGGGCTACCCGAGGTGCATCACGTCTCCGTTTCCACAACCCGAGCTATGTTTTCCTAAAATCAAACGAGAAATCCTCTCTCGAGTTCATTCCCATTTAGAATCAATTCAATTGTTGGCCAAACAATCGAAAGTATTTAATACAGGAAAACATAAACATAATCAAAGAACGACAAATAGATCACAGATCTGGAAATCAAAATCAATATATACAAGGTTTTATTTCCCTAAAAGAAAATGCTCAGTTCATTACAAACATAGCATCAAAATGAATAACACGAGAAATCATAAACAAAACGTAAAGAAAAGCTTATGAAAAACCCGAGTTGAAACCCTCGTCGAAGCTTCCCGCGAAGAACTGGCGAGAACCGAAGAGAAAACCGAAGAAGAAGTCGAGAGATAATTGAGAGATGGAAAAAATGAAAAGGAGACCTTCTATTTATAGTGAGATATCAAAGAAAAATATCTAGTCTCGATTTATGTGCCCAGATCGCGATCTGGGCTTCTTGGATCGCGATCTGGCAGCCTCGAAAACTGCGCACCGCATTCCCAGATCGCGATCCAGGAAGTTCGGATCGCGATCTGCCCCAATTTTTCGCTGCTACTGGAATTTGCCACCAGATCGCGATCCGGTGTTTCTGGATCGCGATCTGGCCTCTGCATCAACTTCAAACACTATTTTCACCCATTTTCAGCCCGAATTTGACAATTATTCATTCCACAAAAGTTGTAGCCCTTGAAGTTAGCTTTCTAAATCCACTTTAATAAGCCTAATCGGAGGTCGTATGCAAAAGTTATGCTTGAAATACCAAACACTGCCACAATCCGCGAGAATGCACTTTTGCACGTGTTTGGTTTGGTTCTCAGCTTCGCTTCCAAAATCGTTTCGAATCGGCAAAAATAGCTTCTCTTTACCTAAAATATAAATAAAACAAAAACAACATAATATATACAAATAAAGCCGAAAACTCGGACGAATGAAGACCAAACACGAAGATTAGATAAGTAAAAGTTGTGCAAAACGAACACTTATCAGTCACAGAGAGGCTTGACATGCGCCTTATGGATGTTGTTACTGCATATCTATATGGATCATTAGATAGTGATATTTATATGAAAATCCCTGAAGGATTTAAAATGCCTGAAGCATTCAAACGAAGGCCTCGTGAGTTATACTCAATTAAGTTGCAACGATCATTGCACGGTTTAAAACAATCTGGAAGAATGTGGTATCACTGTCTAAGTGAATACCTTGTTAAAGAAAGGTATATAAATAATCCAGTTTGTCCATGTGTTTTCATCAAAAGATCTAATAGGGGATTCGCTATTATTGCGGTTTACGTGGATGATCTAAATCTTGTGGGAACTCCTGAAGAGCTCACAAAGACCGCAAACTATTTGATGAAAGAATTTGAGATGAAAAATCCTGGAAGGACAAAATTTTGTCTCGGCCTACAGATCGAACATTTGTCCAATGGAATCTTCATCCATCAATCAACATATACAGAAAAGATTCTAAAAATATTTTACATGGATAAATCTCATCCTTTGGGTAGTCCTATGGTTGTTTGATCGTTGGATATAAAGAAAGATTCATTGCGCCCTTGAGAAGAGAATGAAGAATTACTTGGTCCAAAAGCACCTTATCTTAGTGCCATTGGAGCATTAATGTATCTTGCAAATAACACTAGACCTGATAGATAGAGATCATAATTGTTAGATGAATATAGGCATATGTCCTTTGACCCAAAAAATTAATATAAATAAAATAAAATGATTAGTAAATAGACATAAACACCCTCAATTAATAAGAACACAAATGTCATATATTCTCTCTCCAATCTCATGTTTCTCTCACTCTATATTTACTCCATCATTTCTCTTCCTCTGTATCTCGCACATGCCCCTCTCTCTCTCTCTCTCTCTCTCTCTCTCTCTCTCTCTCTCTCTCTCTCTCTCTCTCTCTCTCTCTCTCTCTCTCTCTCTCTCTCTCTCTCTCTCTCTCTCTCTCTCTCTCTCTCTCTCTCTCTCTCTCTCTCTCTCTCTCTCTCTCTCTCTCTCTCTCTCTCTCTCTCTCTCTCTCTCTTTTCTCTGTTCTTTTTTTCTTTATTTTTCTTTATTTTTTTATGAAGAAATACTGTAGAGAACGGAAAAAAACAGGGATGTTTTTAGATTATGAGATGATTTCTTGGTGAAAGAATTAAACAGGACAACAAACATCCCCTCCCCTCTCCTAAAAAAAATCAAAAATCCAAAATTCTAGCCAAAATTCGCATTGTGTCTCCCGTATGTAGAACCTTCCCATCGTTTTGTTGTTAGCAATTGGTGGCAATGTTTTTGCAACGTTTAAGGATGCGTGCTATATTTTCGGGTTGCTTAAGGATGACAAAGAGTACATTGGTGCAATCAGAGAGGCGTACGGTTGGGCAAATGGCCACTTCCTCGGACTGTGGATCGTTGTTATGATGCTTTCTAACAGTTTGAGTAGACCGGAATATGTTTGGGAGAGTTGTTGGTCGAATTTGTCCGATGACATTGCATACAAGCACCAGAGGCGCCATAATAATCCAGGTATTGATTATTTTTATGTGGTTTTACAATTTTTAAGTTGCATTGTTCATTTGTTGTGAACACATTTGTCCTATTAATTATACATTTGCAGGTTTGCCTCTATCAGATGATAGTTTGAAGAACTATGCGTTGATTGAAATCGAGAATATCCTACAAAGCAACGGCAAGAGCTTGCGGAATTTTGAACCATTGTCAATGCCACTACATTCGTCGAATGACACGGAGAATCGATTAGTGCTCGATGAGTTGGAATACAACGTCTTTGCGATGGCTGAAGAACTGAAACGATGTCTATCTTCTATCACGAACGAGCAGAGAAAGGTTTACGATGCCATCATGGATGTTGTATCGAAAAATAGTGGCGGGATGTACTTCCTCTACGGTCACGGAGGAACCGGAAAGACATTCATATAGAGAACGTTGTCCGCTGCAGTTCGTTCCAAGGGAGAAATAGTTCTTAATGTGTCTTCGAGTGGCATAGCATCGTTGATGCTTCCCGGTGGCCGAACCGCTCATTCCAGATTTGGACTGCCCATCATTGTGCACGATGGTTCCACCTGCACCATTACACAACAGAGTCCGCAGACAGAATTGCTTATAAAGTCGAGATTTATTATATGGGACGAGTCCCCGATAATGCATAGATATTGTTTCGAAGCACTAGACAAGACGATACGATCTATCACGCATGTTCCCAAACCGTTTGGCGTCAAGGTGGTCGTTCTTGGCGGAGACTTCAGACAGATTTTACCTGTTGTGCTGAAGGCATCAAGGCAAGACATTGTTCACGGGACGATCAACTCATCTCAGCTTTGGAAAGATTGTACGGTTCTTAAGTTGCATACGAATATGGGGCTTCAAGAAGTTTGCTGATTGGATACTGAGTATCGGTAATGGGGAGACGGGAGAGCAGAAGGATGGTGAAGTGTCCGTTGAGAATTTCCCGGACATGTTAATTCGCGATTATGAAGATCCATTATTGGAGTTGTTGCAGTTTGTATATCCGGATTTGTTGAGTAACATATCAATCCGGATTATTTCCAAGGGAGGGCAGTGCTTGGGCCGACTAATGACTGCGTGGAGTTTGTCAACAACTACTTATGTTCTCTCCTAACCGGAGAAGAGAAGTTGTACCTTAGCGCGGATAGTATGTGCAAGAATGAGTTAAGTTCGGAAGAGAATGTTGAAATTTATTCGATCGAATAGTCTCAACTAATATATAATAAAAATTATAATTTATTCAAATCACGAAAAAATTCCACATATCACTCTCTCTCTCTCTCTCTCTCTCTCTCTCTCTCTCTCTCTCTCTCTCTCTCTCTCATACATGTCTTTATTATCTCTCTTTCTCACTCTCTCATTCCTTGTATTTATATGTAGTCAAATAATTTTGTTTGTATTTTTTAATTGATGTTGTTTCAATAAACAACAAAATTTATCTAAAACGACAAAATACGATCGCAATAAAAATTAAAAAACTTCAAATTTCAATTTGAAATAGAAAAAAATAAATTCTAACAATATTACAGGATGTGCAACAACAATCTAAAAAGTGTCAATCGGAAAATGTAATGATAAGTTTGCTAATAGGGTAATATTTTCAAAAGAAATTAAATTTGCTACAAACAATAAATTAAACTTCAAAGAGAAAATGGATGTATACCATTAAACAATAATTTTAGTCACTCGCACCCTCGAAGAACTTTTTCATGCCAGCGACATCAACCGAAAATGATCATCTTTCTTTTTTTACTCAGGCATGTATGAATTGAAACGCTCGCACAATACGTAGAGTCTTGCAACAAACATGTTTTAAAGTGGAAAAAGAGTATCTTAATAACAACTAGTTCAGTAAAATTTAGAAGAAATTAATAGCAAGTATTAATTATAGATGAAAACAACAATTCATCTTACAAATGTAAACATGAACTGCAAACATCTAATAACAACTTCAGTTAAGACCAAACATAAACTTTAAACAGCTAATAACAACTTCAATTTAATGGAGAATCGCAAAATGCAAGCTGCTATTAGAAATGTACATCTAATTGCAAAACACTAGATGTATTCCCTAGATAAATTAACCACAACAACAACATGCAAGCTCTAATCATACTAAAAATTTAAGTGGAAACTCAGAATAGAAAAACTCAAATCATACTAAAAGATTTAGACTTCAAACTAAATACAAACCAAAATTTTCATAAGGTTACCTAAATAGCAAAAAACAAACTCAATAGGGCAAATGCAAACTCATAATAACAAACACAAAACAATAAAATGCAAACTCGGCTAGCAGATTCAAACAAGCAACAATCAAATTTTTAATCTCAAGAAATTAAAGGTGCAAACTTAAATTAAAATTATATTTTTTTTAAATAATCATAAACAGACTAATAAGATTACCAAACCCTGCGATTTATACCTGATTTGAGGATTCCAAGTCATCATTATCGTTCTTTGTCGGGGGGGAAAAACCGGGTTTTAGAATAAGTATTGAAAAATTCGAATAATCATATGTACATGTAGTTGATATGAGTATTGCTTACCAAGACAAAATCATGTTTTAACCATTGTAGGAATCGCAAACAACAAACGATCTCCAAATAGCAAACGAAAAAGAAAAACTGGTTCCACAACATAAACAGCAAACATAATTTTGTAAATTGCTAACGGTTCGAGGACTCTACCTATGGCAGGCGCTATGCAATTTTTTGCTAGAGTTTGGTATTGACGAAATCGATTTTTGGGAGCGACATAATTTGATGAAATCGATTTTTGAGAGCGGTAGAATTTGATATTCGGGAATACGTCAGATTTGGGAACAGGTAGGTCAACTGCAAAGAGAAAAATATTGGATATTATTTTGGGGATTTTTATTTCCATATATTGTAATTTTTTAAACAGTAAAAATAATAAATTTACTAAAAATTGGGTTTTATTAGTTGGATTTATACACATAAAATCTCTTATGGGGGACCTATAACAAATTGCCGTAATTTTTTCTAAGATCATTTATAAATTTGAGTTTATTGATATTATGTAAAAATAAACAAAAATAGAAACTGATACATTTATAATAGGAAGCCAATTAATTATGCCCAAATTTAGACAAGAAGTTTCAAATTGTTTTCTCTTATATTAAACTACTTATTTGAGTTATTTTAATTTATTTTAAAGGGAAATTAGCTGAAAATCCCTCAAAAATATTTTCTATAGCTTTAAGGACAGACGAATTTTGTCTTTTGCTAAAAGTCTATGTGCCCTTTCCCTCTCTAGATTTGATGCTAGATTTAGAGTCTCTCTAACAGAATTGCAGTAAGAAAACTAGGGATGGCAATGGGGTGGGCATTGGGCGGGTTTTGCAATCCCCATCCCCACCCCGCTATAGAAATCCGCATCCCTATCCCCGTTAAAATCCCCGAATTTTATAAACATAATCCTCATATTCGCCCCATAAAATCCCCACAGGTACCGGGGCGAGTAAAAATCCCATCTATTTTTTTCTTTTTCTTTTAATAAATAAATATGCATGTACTTATAATTTAAAGGTTTATTTCAACAAACAAACCAACATTTAATTATATTACTAATATTTAATTATATAATCAGAACCTAAAAATTCCCATTTGTAGCTAATATTTAATATATTACTACTATTTAATTATTTATATTTAATATAATATATATAATGTGGAGCGGGTCTAGAGGGTGGGTATAGGCAAACCCGTCCCCGTACCCGGTCAAAAAAAAATATCAATCCCATACCCGTCCCATTTTTTTTCGGGGGAGGTTATACCCGAAAATTTCGGGGCGGGTTGGGGCGGGTCAAATTGCCATCCCTAAAAAAAAGTAACAGTAACGGTTACGGTGATTTGCACAACTCAGTTATACTAATAAGTAATAAGCAACACCTTAGTTAAAATAAAACTAACAGTAATGGGGACGATGATTTGCACATCTTAGTTATATTAATGAGCAATAGCTCAGTTAAAATACACTGAAGAAAAAAATTAAAACAGGAATATGCATCCCACAGTACATACACGACTTATACAGACAACTTAGAAAACTTACTTACAGAGCTAATTAGTTACATTAATGAGCAAAATTTTATAAAAAAACACGTATTTCATATAATTTTACTATGAAGTTAGACATCTTAGAAAGCTTATTTGCATAGCTTAGTTACACAGTTTAATTAAAATAACCTGAAAAAAAATACTTAAATCTCTGGTGCGTACATTGCCACCAACATTACAATCTATCACCAAATAATTTCTCATATTTTTCCGTTTTGGTTTCCATAATTATTGGGTTACACGGAAGGGAATGAGAGTAACAAAAATCGTATGTGCGTGTGTGTGGTTGTATATGTTTGTATGTAGGTGTATGATTATGTGTGTGGCAGTATAGTTGAGTTTTGACGATGACCGTGGTGGAGAGAAGAGATGGAGCAGATTTGACGGACTGCAACAGAGTTCAATGGATCAGGTGGAATGTGGTTAGTTAAAGGGGATGAAGGCGAGAGTGAAGAACATAGGACATTTTAGCAAATTGTAAAATATCGATTGTCCTGATTTGAAAAAATATTAATGCGCAGAGGTGTTTAGCAAATTGCACCGTATTATAAATCCATTTTCACATTAGACCTTTTGGAAATCCATTCCCCAAAATTAATCATTTATAATAAATAAAACCAAGATTTGAAATACATAACATCTAAATTTAGGGGCTATAGGTTTTGGTGACAACATTAATTACAACTAAATGACACGTTCATCTAAAGTTTTTATGCAAGTTCTTTATAAAATTCATTCCATAACTACCCTTCCTGCACAAAATTCGAATTTTGACTTAGTAATTTCTTATCTGGATTTAGAATTTTATATTTTAAATACCGTAAAAATAATATTGAAAGGCATATATATTCTTAAGATGTTGTTTATCCACCTAACATGAATTGTTTCCAAAACAAAATACAAAATACAATTTATAAACATAAATTACATCACAACGAATACGACTTAAAACATTAAAAACATGTTTGGCATATCCGAAATTATAACTATTTTTAACTAAATTTAATTTATTTGCATACTAAGAATTTATTATCTTCTCTTTTTATATATAAAAGAATAATAACAATCGAATACGATTCCGTTTATTTTATAATATTATGGTATTGTTCCGCTACCAAAATATTTCAGTACGATATGGCGTATCATTACCATTAGATAGAAAATTGGGTAGAGAATTGGCTAGGTAAGGTATAAAACAATTGGTTGATAGGTATTCGGTAGAAAACATTCACACCCTTAATTAACTTGTGTGCTAACTACAGGGAGACTGAAGAAGAGGCTCTAAATCAATAGAGGTTGACTTGCCACCACCAGTCATCAGTGCAGAAATTTTCCGAAAAGGTTAATTCCAATCGATTAATCCGACTTTCACCCCTAGATATGATATATCACTACCAAATTTGCATTTCAAATAACAAATAAGAACAAAACTCAAGAGTAACAAAATTGTTATGAATAAACTGTCAAGTCAAAACAGACTCCAAAAACTCAAACTGAAAAGCCAAAAAAAAGACGAGATCGCTAAAACTAAAGATAATAATTGGATACAGAGAGTATTCCTCAAAGACAAGTCAAAAGAAGGTATAAATAAAGCACGGCGAGTGCAACCCAATGGCATACATGTAAATATACACTCAAATGAAGCCCTATTTGCCACCAAGCGAAGGAAACTGTCCAACATCTCCAATTGCCGGGGCCCGCTCACCTGCGTTGCTTCGTCCGAGCCCTCCTTCTCTACCACGGCCACCACGGGTCCACGACCCCTACCACCGCGTCCACCTGCTCTGTAGTAGTTCTCTCCTTCCGCTGCGGCTTCAAAAACTCATTTATGCTTACAAACTGTCACAAAACAAAAGTTTTAGCAACATTTTTTATCATAGAAAACATTCATAAATGTTAAAAAATATATATATATGTATATATAAAACAAGCTAATTTTTCAGTGCCAACCATAAAGAACAAAATAGAAGATAAAGATGTGTAACGGCACTATACAATTAAAAAGTTATACACATCAATCACTAATGACGAGTTATTTATTCTCAACTATTGTACATATCACGCCCCCGCTAACTACAATCATCAACATACTTCTTCATCACTTATATAAAAAAAAAACTTCTTCATCAACACCGAGACACACACCACAAAGTTTTCTGAGTAAATTTGCTGAAAACCAAAGCAGCTATTTTGCAGTGAAAACCACGAATAAATTGACATTATTAAATATACTACAAAAACCAAAAAAATTAAACACTAACAACGAAGATCGATCTTTGTTGAAAAATAATTTACTAAATAACATTTACGAAAATAGAATTGTAGATAATAAAAACACCATTTTTTTTTGAAAACATGAAAATCACTTTGTATAAACAGCTATATAAACATGAAACCGCTCTGTATAAACAGATATATAAACATGAAAATTACTCTGTATAAACATGAAAACCACTATGTATAATTACAAAGTCGTTTTCTTGCTCGGGTAACAACAACATAACGTTCAAGCAAAAACAAACATGTTCATACATCTACAATTTATTTATCAAATTAATCCATGTACGATAATATGAAACTTACACAAATTACGAAATCTACGAATACCACTCTGTATAATTTGTAAAGCCGCTTTCCTGCTCATACAATCGTGGAAGAGATTCTGAGAATTATAATTCCCACTACGATAAAAAGGATAATCTACAATCAAGGAGCGGGAATTGTGGGTTTATTTAAACATGGTGTATATATATATATATATATATATATATATATATATATATATATATATATATATATGGAAGAGATATTGTGTATCTTTTATTTTCAATCCTAAATATACTTACTTAAGGGTATAATAGTGATACTTAATTATTTTTTATTAATAAAAGTTGTTTTGGATTTATTTTTAAAATGTGAAATAAATTTCGGTTCATTGTAACAGCATTTGTGTAGTGGGGGTTTTCAAAATTTCCCAAGAAAATGACAAGTGGCAATTAAATATATAATCATTTTATTTATATTTAATAAACAATTTTTCTTTTAACAAACAAAACACTTCATCATATTTGCAAGAGCATCAGCAACACCATTTTTTATTACCCATGATTTGAGCAAATTAATTTATATAGGTATCAAAATAAATATTAAATATCAAAATTAATGTTTGATATCTCATTTTGATATTTTGGATTGGAGTTGCTCTATCCCACCTTGAAATATAGTTTATTTTTGGTATTTTATACCCTCAAAAAATATTACTAGCACTTTGCAGCCTTAAAACAAAATAAATCACCCACAATGTATCCAAATGGAATTTTAAATCTAATGAAGACAATTTAATATTTTTACTTATATTATTTAGGATGCCAAATGTCAAATCAAAATTTTGATATTCATCAATCCTTTCGAAATTACAAAGTTCAAAATAAATATACATTTGCATTTATGCCTCAGTGACATGTGCCTGGACATTTTTTCACTTGCTTCCTTTTGAATCTTGGTACAGATTTACTAGGTGCTGGGCAGTTCTGCAAACTTTGGCCCAGTGTCCAGTCATTCCACATCTAATGCACATATTTTCTGGAATTCCTTTTGCATGCATCTTGCCTTTAGCGCGATGTGCCTGAAATGGTTGTCTCTGTCTAACCGTATTAGTATTTCGACGGGGATGGTCATATCCACCTCGGTCATTATTTCGGGCATCTTGAGGGGACCACGTCCACCATCTCTGCGGGCACCCCACCCGAATCTACACCCACGACCTCTAAATGGGCCCATATTTCTATGTTGATTAGCATGTGTTTCAGGCACAGCTTGGGACCCACACGGTCGCAAATCATGAATTTTCAACAGCAGTTCATTTATTTTTTCAGCCGTGAGGAGTACATAGATCAACTCCGAATATGTTTTAAACTGACGTTGCATATATTGTTGTTGGAGCACCAAGTTCGACACATGCATTGTAGAGAGATTTTTTTTTTTCTAATTTATCATATTCAGGAAAGATAAGGCAAGTGCTATGATTTTTATCCGCCATCATCTTTTTGTGGATTTGAAAGACGAGTATATACTATTGGAAATGCCATCAGAAATATGGCTAAAACTCAAGGTGAGATTTGATCACACAAAGACTGTGATCCTCCCACAAGCTCAATATAATTGACTATGCACAAGGTTAATCGGGACTCAAGTTTAAACAGTGCCGAATGATAGTCGGCAACAGATTTGAAGTCATGCAGCCTTAGGTACTACCAATTATATTGAGCATGTGGGAGGTGATCAAACCTCTCCTTGAGTTTTTGTCATATTTCTAATGGTCTTTTCAATTGTATATACTCGTCTTTCAAATCATCGGAAATAAGATGGTGAATAAAAATCATAGCATTTACCTCATCTTTCATGTTTCCCTCCCTGATATCTACACAATCCAAGGTTTTAACCAGATCTAATTATTGGAGGTGTAATTTGATATCTAAGCACTAAGATAGAAAGTTATTGCCAGTAACATCAAAGATTTGAAATCTCTGTTTTTTGGCTCCGGCCATCGTAAAATAAAACAAGTAGAAAATAGTACAACAAAAAGAAACTTAATTTTACAAATCCATAATTTTGTAGAGCAAAAGCCCGTGCTGATAATGTGTTATAAACAAAAAACATATACGTAAATACTAGAATATAGATGTAATAGAGTACGTACATTCGAATAAACAAAGAGTGAGTGTAGTGAAAATATGAAATTTGTGGAGCCAGAGTTTGCAGAAATTGTGTTTCTTCATTGCATAAATCATCTATTTATATACGTAATTAGAGGCTATGAATCATCCACATATACAATATGTGTATTGATTTGATTTGCTAAATATACTACGTACATATCTCCAAGTTCCATATATGCACACCATGCCATCACATGTGGAGACAATACATCACATGCCAAGAAGCCATCTCATTGGCTGTTGGAATCCATGGTATAGTCCTCATTGTCATAACACAATCATCATTGTACGTAAAAAAACATTTATATATATATATATATATATATATATATATATATATATATATATATATATATATATATATTAATTAGGTAATTCTAGCTAATTGTACAAATTTATAATATAATTACACAAAACAGTCAAACTATATCCCTGGTATTCAAAAATATAAAACTAGCTAATTTTTGCATTTCAAATATCAAATCAGAACAAAACCAGAGGAATCAAAATTGTTATGAATAAACTGCCAATTCAAACAGACTCCAAAAACTCAAACTGAAAAGGCCAAAAAAAAAAGAGACGAGACCGCTAAAAACTAAAGACGATAGTAATTGGATACAGAGAGTATTCCTCAAAAACAAGTCAAAAGAAGGTATAAATAAAGCACAGCGAGTGCAACCCAATGGCATACATGTAAATATACACTCAAATGAAGCCCTATTTGCCACCAAGCGAAGGAAACTGTCCAACATCTCCAATTGCCGGGGCCCGCTCACCTGCGTTGCTTCGTCCGAATCCTCCTTCTCTACCACGTCCACCACGACCCCTGCCACCACGTCCACCTCCTCTGTAGTAGTTCTCTCCTTCCGCAGGCTTCAAAAACTCGTTTATGCTTACAGACTGTCACAAAACAAACGTTTTAACAACATTTTTTTATCATCAGAAAACCTTCATAAATGTTGAAATATGTACATATAACTAGCTAATTTTCCAGTGTCAGCAAAAAAAAAAAAATAGAATATAAAGATGTGCAACAATACCATCCAATTACAAAAATTATACGTATTGATTCACTAATTACGAGTTACTTTTTATATTTATAATATGCTCAACCATTACACATCTTCATTACTATTACAGGTCAAAATAACTACATCTACAAGAAACTAGAAACAACTACAGATCTATTTCTAAAAGAAACTAGAATTGCAGAATACTCGTGTAAGCCTAATGAAAATTATTGAAGTTTGCTTTTAGAAACTTGTCTATATGCATGCATGTTCAAAATTCTATGTTTCAAGATTTTTGATATGCTTAGTTTGTGTAATGTCAGTTAGTAATGTCGTTTACTGAAATGGAATTCATGATATCAATGTTCAATGGTCTTAGTCTCTATTACTTGAAAGAGATAGTTCCAGAAATTTAGAAATACAAGAAACACATGCACATATATTAAAAAAAAACAGTTAAAAAGAATAGTTCTACTCAGTTGTTTTTTATTCAAAGAAACAACATGATTCATGATCACTCTGCTGCAGAGAGAGAGAGAGAACTGCATATTCAGTCAATTACTGAAACCTACTATGGGTCGATTTCAAAGTTCTGCACATTTTCAACCTAACTATCTCAACAGCTTGGCTTTAACTTGAACCATGGTTAACAAAACAATTACAAAATCACTCGAAAATACCTAACTTGGAATATTTCAAAAGAATCTCAGTTGTTAAATTATCGTTAAGAAAAAAATCCATCAATCTTAAATAGGGAGTCGGTAACCTCAGGCTATTCAATCTTCCAAATCATTCAATCAAATTTCTAAAAGTCGATTAGGCAGATAAATATATGCATGCAGTGGGACAAAACATACCTTTTTGGCCTTTTCAGCTGCTTCCTTGCGCTTATCCTTGTCAGAACCCTGTGCAATTTACGAATTCAGCACACTCGTCGCATTAATCCTAGCCACACCGGGCTGATATTAAAAATGACACTAAACAAAGATTAAAACTCACCAATTTAATGAAGACCTCGTCATCATTCTTCTTGGTAGACAGAAGTTGCATAGCTTCAAGTTCTTTGTCGAGATTGACTTTCCTCTCCTCAGATTTCAGTGAAAGCAGTGCCTTTCTCTTCTCCTCACGTACTTTCTCGTACTCCTCCAAAGTCATCTCCTATCGTGATACAGATGTAGTGTTGGTGTCAATGTTTGAAATACAATATCAAGTTGTGTCTTTTAATGAATAATTAAATCTGTAGAAAAATCGACATTGTTAGGCTAAAACGACTATCGAGTACCTTCTCCTCTTCTGGCTCTTTTTCTTCCTGTTCCTTAGGAGAGTCCTTGTTTGCATCAACAGCATCTTCTTCTCCTGACGGCTTCTCGGGATCGACAATCTTCACTTCACTTGCGGGTTCCTCAGTTTCCCTATATCCAGAAATCAGGTAAATAAAAATGCACTCAGTGAAAGTAAAAATCACAAAAATCTCATGCGATAATATGCACATAAAGATTCAGTAATTACGGGGCTATATCTTCAGTGTGTGTTCCCCAATTTCCGCGGCCAGCACCCTCACGCTTGAATTCATTGCTGCAATTACATCAGTTATAAATAATTAAGATTTCCGTCCTTAAAACATTAGCTAGGTTCAGTTAAAATCTCATTTAAAATTTTAAAAAGCAAATACAAAAGTTATCTTACCCGCGCCCTGTTCCACTGTGACGGTCATACGTCCTACGAGGACGCTCACCCTCTTCAGAGTCGCCATTGCTGAAACCACCACGACGAGCACCGCGGAAGGGGGCACCACCGCCGCCACCACCACCACGGGGTCCGGCATACGTACGCCTCTCAGAAGGAGCCTTTCCAGCATCACCATCTTCCGAAGGCCTGCTGTACCCACCGGAAAACCCATTACTGTTTCCAAACGAGTTTTCATTCTCAACAAAGTCTCTGTTGAAGCCACGGCCACCACGCCCACCACGGGCACCACCACCACGGCCTCCACGTTGACCTTCATTCCTCGATTCCCTCACTGCTCAAAACAAACATGTAACAAATCCAATCATCAAGCATTGTGCACGGAAACTAATTTTGCCTAGAGATACAAAAGCCTACAAGAAAATTGTATACGAAATAGAGACACACCAAGCTAAACCGGAATTAATTCAATCACTTACATCCCACCAAGAACAAACATCAAGTCGTGAGAGTTAAAAAAATATTTCATAAAAAAAAACCCGAAGTACTAAAGGACAAAACAATACAGAATTACATTTCACAGACTGGGATCTAAAAATCAAAAAGAGCACAAAAATAAAATATTTAAGGAAGTGACAAAAGTCAAGGAACAATTAAAGCTAAGGGATAAGGCTCTACATTTGGTAGAGTCCATGAACTTACATTATCTCCAACATAAGTCAAATTAAAGAATTTAAGAGTCAGTAAAACAAATCACAACCCTTGAGTTAAATAAGCTATACTACACTACCACCACGCAGTGAAACATATATAAATAAATCCACATTCATTTAATCCTTCCCTCCAATTAATCAAGCAATGAAAAACACAAAATTATTGGAATTAAAAAAAAAAGGGGGGGGATTGGATTTCAATATCTCACCAGCCTGAGCGGGAGGGAGAGGCTTGGCAGGCAGTTTAGCCGAGGGTTTAGCCGCGGGCTGAGCCTGAGCCGAAGCTTTCTTAGAGAGCGCAGGAGCCGGAACTGCAGCCGCAGCTTTCTGCTGAGCGGCGAGGAGCAGCGCTGGATCCTCTGCATCGTCATCGCCGAGAAGCCCAAATGGATTTAAACTCGCCATTTCAGACAGAACAAGTAGACAAGAAACACAGAAAAAACAAAAATGAAACTGCAACTAAAGCTTGGAGCTTTAGCAGAGAAAATGGAGGAAGAAGAGAAAATCTAGTTACTGGAATCCATGAAAACGTAAGAAAGCGAGAGAAATGGAAAACCCTAGCGGAATGCGGCAGAGAGAAAATGAGAAGGGGAGTAAAAAAAACCCTAGTGGTGGGGTGGGTACTGATCGGTGTGTTGTGGGGTTTCATTTACAATATATTCGTTCACATTTGGGCTTTTCCCAAGCCCAAGGTCCATTTGGCAACCATATTATTTACAATTTACATATATCATCATAAATAAAATTTAGGACGAATTACGGCCACCCCTTGCGTTATGCTCAAATTACGAAAACTCCCCTCATGTTTGGGTGGTTACAGCCACTCCTGAATTATGTATAATCTTACGAAAATACCTCTACAGGGATGTTAAATAGGTAAAATCGAACCGAAATTTTGGTACGCTAACATTTCATACTGTTTACCGAACTAAATATACGATTTGGCTCAATATATAACATAATTACATATATTTTATGTTAAAATATCTCAAAGAAGGTGGGTGGCTGTAATTACCCAAACAATAAGAGGTTTTGTAATTTGACCATACATCAGGGTGTTGGCCGTAATTTACCCGCAAAATTAAATAAAATACTCCTCTTGTATGTTTTTTAAAGCTGCACAATAGCATCTCAATTACTAAACCCCAACGTGGTTCACTTTCTAAAGATGGAACCCACTTTTATCACATTCCAAATAAAAAGTGGATCTAATGATACATGTTAATTATTCTTACAAATTGGTTCACATATATTAAAATATTTGTTGAGGAAATTTTTTTTTGGGATGAGATTAATTTAGATCGGATTAAGTCCCTACTGACTCAGTAGTAAGATATTTGGATTGGATTAGCTTTTGTTTTAATTGATGAGTATAGGTACAATCAAGGAATAGTAGACTCGTCCCGTAATGGAAGGCCTAGCGCTTGGAGCAAGTGAGCTTCTGTCAGTTGATTCAGGTTTGAAATCTCTTGCCAATGGTCGTTAGGTCGAGCTTGTCACACATGATTAGCCTAGTGTAATTTACATATCTTGTATGATTTGCAAGCTATTCTACGAGAGTGTAACTTTATCTAATGCTCATGTCATCTATTAAATTTTCACCATCAAATCTTTTATAACTCCAATCACATATTTCTTAGATGATCCAAGTTTTACCTTCATTTGTAGGTGATAAGTCAGGATTCATCATTACTATTACTTTTTGAAATTGGGATCGATTCTGAGGGTAAGCGATCAAAGCAGTCACCTAGAGCCCCAATTTTTAAAAAAATTAGTTCCCCTAATTTTTTAAATATGTTTTTATAAAAATATTTCTGATTTTCTTTTTTTTTTACCATAACATTGTTTATCTCAAAAAAATTTACCACATCAAATCAAATATTAAGGGTAATTTCCGAAAATCTTATTTACTACTTTCTATACATGAAAAATTGCATCGGTTTGTTTGTAATATTTGAAGTGTGAAATATTTTATTGAACTTTGAGCAAATTTTGAACCCGTTTGAACTATTATTTTAAACGGCTAATAAACTTTTATATTTGATAAACTATTTTTAAGAGATATAATTATAATGCTGGAAAATAATTATAAAATATTGATTACCACAGCATACTTATTACAAATATCCGAATAAATACCGAAATATCAGTTATTATTATATTTGGTAAGATATTGGTACGTACCATTATCTCACGGTACAATACTGGTACTGTATCTTCAAATAATATGGCGGCAGTACCGGATTGTACTACAATTATATATATATATATATATATATATATATACATATACTCTACACATTCACTCTTTCTTCTACGTGTCGTCGGCAGGGTTGTTCCTGAGAAATAGAAGACCCTAGGCGAGTTTTAAGAATTTGTAAAAATGGACCCCTGTTTTGTATTGTATAATATTCATTAATTCATTAATGAATACAGCTGGACAAGAAATTTTTAATTACCAGTTAAGATTTCTAGGGAAAATACGACTAAAATATTAATGAAGTTAAGGTAAACCGAAAGTTTACGGGATTTGGGGCAGAGGCCAGAAGTTTTTTTGAAAATATTCATAGAAATATCATTGAACAAGTAAGTATATGTAGTTTTTTTGAAATATAGTACATTTCAACTTGTCGAAACTCTTTGAAATTAAAGTTAGACAATGTAAAATATTAAAAAAAATGCAAAGATTGCTGAAAAACAAAGTTTAAAATTTTGAAATACATAAAAATTTGATATAAGAACTCAATAACTAATTAATTGTAATTGATCTAAGACATTTCATTCACATCAAATGCAATAAATAATAAGTGAAAATTTTCAACAAATACTTCAACTATGTAAAATAATATAGTTATGGTTATTCAAATTGTTTAACTATTTATGTATTTTAAATATTATTTAATAATATGACTAGTAGTATATATAAAGAGTATAAAATATTATTGGGGGCCCTATTTTTTTCTAAAAATCGGGGAACTGAGGCGACTGCCTCTTTCGCCTATAGTCAGAACCGGCCATGCGCGTCGCTAACTCTAGGTAGAATTGTTTATGTCCACGTGCTTAATTATTTTTAAAACCCAACTAATCTCTTATTGTTAGAATACTCTTGGTCGAAAACCTACCCATGAGTGTACATATTGTAACAAATAGTAAAGTGAACTCAGAATAGTCGGATATCGAACCCACGAGAAATATATAACTGGCTAATCCTAAGTACTAGCTATCCAGCCGAATTGAATTTGGATGGTTGATTATATATAACTAACTACATTAAATAAGTATGCCAATTAACTAAGAACATAATTTAGCCTGAACCGTTCATCACCTACAATGAGCCTAAGATGTATCCCTCTCGTGCACGTTCCTGATCTCCCAATTAACCCTTCTATTAC
>NW_012194948.1:733836-744866 GCF_000504015.1 Erythranthe guttata
AGGTATAGGGGACATATCTCCTTTCACCAATAAGCCATCCCTTTAATATTATTATAACTAAAGGAAACATTCATGTATATCCCAATATTACCCTCAATCATTTATACCCAATTCTTAATTGTAATCCAAATTAATCAATTTTGTCCATAAAAGTTCAATTTTGACCACAAAAATTCAATTTTGACTTTTTTTTGTAGTATAATTTAATATGCTCCAATTTCATCCTTAACTTAATTTAATCTCAATTTGACCCCAAATTTCACAAATTATTAAATTTTGACCCAAAATTTTTTTTTCAAAAACTTTTTTTTGCCGCCGGATTCCGGCGTTGACCGGCGGTCAACGCCGGTCTCCGGCGTTCACTTTTTAAACTTTTTTTTTTTTTTTTTTTTTTTTTTTCTTCCGGATTTTTTTTCCGGATTCCGGCGTTGACCGGCGGTCAACGCCGGTCTCCGGCGTTGACTTTTTTTTTTTTTTTTTTTCTTTTTTCTTTTTTTTTTTCTTTTCTTTTCTTCCGGATTTTTTCGCCGGTTTCCGGCGGTCTCTTTCTTTAGTGTTTTTTTTTTTGTTTGGTTTGTTTTGTTTTTCCACGCCCGCCGCTACACGTTGACCGTAATTGTGCTATCACTGACAGTAATTTAGCGTAATTATACTGTCAATGATAGTTAATTAACGTAATTGTACTGCCGTTGACATTACATTTATGTAATTGTGCTGCCGTTGACAGTAAATTAATGCAATATTATATTTTTTTATTTATTATTATTATTTTTTTTTTTTTTTGATTTGTTGACAAGTCAACGTAATTATATTACTGTCGTTGACAGTAAAATAACTGTAAACACAATAATATTACTGTCAACAACATCAATATTATTATTTTTTTGGGGTGTTTGTTTTGTTCGAGTTATTCACGAAGTAACGTAATAATATTACTGTCTACTATTGTAATATTACTGTTGCTATAGTAATATTACTGTCACTCACAGTAATATTAATTCTTTTGGTTTTTTTTATTTTGTTTACATTTGTTGAACGGACAACATAGTAATATTACTTTATTATACAATAATAATGAATTTTGTTGTGTTAATATTAATGTGCTAGAGATTAATATAGCAATATCAATGTGTTAAACTATAGTTTAGTTAATTTTACTGTGTTTAACAGTAATATAGTTAATATTACTGTCATTCACAGCAATATTGCTGTTTAAACGGAAAAAAAAGTTACAGACAACAAAAGAAAAAAAAAAAAAAAAAAAAAATTTAAAAAGTCAACGCCCGAATCCGGAAAAAAAATCCGGAAGGAAAAAAAAAAAAAAAAAAAAAAAAAAATTAAAAAGTCAACGCCGGAGACCGGCGTTGACCGCCGGTCAACGCCGGAATCCGGCGGGAAAAAAAAGTTTTTGAAAAAAAAAAATTTGTGAAAAAAAAAAATTTGTGAAAAAAAAAAAGTTTTGGGTCAAAATTGAATAATTTGTGAAAGTTGGGGTCAAATTGAAGTTAAAGTAAGTTAAGGATGAAATTGGAGCATATTAAAGTAAGAGGGGTTATTTTAGTCCTTTACATAAATCTGGACCATGTGTGGACTTATTGGTAAAGGAGAATATTGTCTGGATCTCTTTATGAATAAGTTCCCACTGATGGGCTTATTTGTAATATGCCCTATATATATATATATATATATATATATATATATATATATATATATATATATATATATATATATATATATATATATATAATACGAACCGCGTAGAACTTGTTACGAGACCCTATTATATATCTTACGCGGAAGCAAGATCGAAGACATCTAAAAACAAAGATTCAAGTTTGGCGGAAGCACGGAATAATGACCCCATAGCTATAAAGAGCTAGAAACCATTATTATCAAGGTGGAATATTGACCCCGTGGTTATAAAAAACCAGAAACCAATATTATGTCAGTAAGAAAGTTACAAGAATCCACTTGTAAAATCCCGAAGTTGCTGTAGAACAGCGAAATAGAAATAACTCTCAATTTACTCAAATATTCATTAAAATTCGTCCCTTAAAATAAGTCAAATTGGCAACCTATTTATAAGATCTAAAAAGACTATTTTTTCACAAGGAAAATGACTCCTGCCTAATCTATAATAAGGAAACTTAAAAATAAGCAAATCATAACCATAAAATACTCTAAAATAATAAAAACATAATAAAACCTAAATTAAAAACGTGCATAATTAAATAAGATAACTTGATCTTCAAGTCGACTTCTCGATCACCCTTCTTAACTCGCGACATTGGGCTGTGCACGTGCATGCAATTAAAGTTCAATTTCGACACTGTTCCACTTCGAATATCTCTTCGCTCAAAACATGAAAGTTGTAGATCTTTCAGTTAGCTTTCCGAATCATTTTGAATCGGATTAAATGGACTTCAGATGCGAGAGTTATAACTCGAATAGTAAAATCTGCTAGAATAGGCGAGAATCTCGGATGCATGGAATTCGACTTGTCCAACGAATTCTTCTCTTTCCTTTCTTCCAATTCCAAACCATAGACATCTCAAACATTTGATTCCAGCCTTTCTTCTCCAAGGAAAACTCGAATGTCCTCTTAAAACTCGTACGCTTGCGCTTATTCCAATTCTTCATCTTTAAGCTTGCTAGGATCGTATCATACTCCCCCTCTTTAAAAGGATTCGTCCTCGAATCCGGACAAATATCACAAGGAGTATAAACAAAATCGATCTCATAATCGATCTCTCTGTTCGGTTGCAAACTTACACATCTCTGCACCACATCGCAGAACACACCATCTTGCAGCCATTGAAATGTGTACGAACATGGATATTTTGTAGCTCGAGTTCCCAATGCGTCCAATCTCTGTATAGAGAATGGATGAAGCATCTCTTTAGGCACCGCCATCTCATCAACATGCACAATGTTAGTTTGCACTTTGTTTAGCTCGACATTAACTCCGCAGCGGGACAACTCCCACGAGCAATCAACTCGCTCGGAACTATGAACCCGTTGCGAGACAACTCCCACGAGGAGACAACTCGTTCGGTCCTACAACCCCTTGCGAGGCAAATCCCACGAGGAGCAAACTCGCTCAGTCCTACATCCCGCAGCGAGACAACTCCCACGAGGAGGAAACTCGCTCGGCACTATGAACACGTTGCAAGGCAACTCCCACAAGGAGACAACTCGCTCGGTACTACGAACCCGCGGCGAGAAAACTTCCACGAGGAGGCAACTCACTCGATACTAAAACCCGCAGCGAGACAACTCCCACGAAGAGCCAACTCGCTCGGCACTACGAACCTGTTGCAAGGCAACTCCCACGAGGAGCCACCTCGCTCGGTAATAAGACTCGATGCGAGAAAAATCCAACAAGGAGACAACTCGCTCAGAGCGACCTGAATCCGCATGCACCCCAGTCGCGCGTCCAATGCTTCTACAACTTCGCTGCGAGACAATTCTCATGAGGAAACAACTCGCCCGAAATTCACTATAAAATTGCAAGCTCAAGTTAGCACGATTACAACCCTAAAAACACTTAGAGATATTATGGGAATCTATATAGCCTGGCCAGCTTGATTACTCAAAATTTATCTACTTGTTTTCGATGGGTCCTTCATTAAAACGTGGCCACGGTCCAAACATACTTACGACTCACGAGGTCTAACAAGGGGCACAATCCCCATAAAAAAAATCTTGAGAGCCTGATCCCCTCCTCAAGTACATCACGCACAAGGCTATATGTAAACACATACAAGCAACGCGTCAAAACATTGACAATATCGACAAATAACAACTCCCACGAGGAGAATACTAGCTCCGTGCTACTACATTATCGCTAGACAACTCCCACGAGGAGATACCTCGATCAACTTTATTACCCCACAACGAGACAACTCCCACGAGGAGATTACTTGATCCGTGCTACTACATTATCGCGAGACAACTCCCACGAGGAGATAACTTGATCAACTCTATCACCCCACGACGAGACAACTCCCACGATGAGATTACTTGATCCGTGCTACTACATTATCGCGAGACAACTCCCACGAGGAGATAACTCGATCAACTCTATTACCCCGCGACGAGACAACTCCCACGAGGAGATAATTCGCTACTACATTGTCACGGGACAACACCGACGACTCAAGTAACTTACATCGCGACAACTTGGTCGCGCTACGCGCCAACGCGCATTTACGCCCCTCCGACAAACGCTCCAACGCGTTTTCACACACCATCGACTACTACAATTTTTACTCTCGACACGATCTGTCACCCATTTCAACATGGCCCCCACATCGACTCGAGAGCGGGGGGCTTAATGATATGCCTAATTGGCCCAACCCAATGGGCCTACAAATTATTTACCTACTGGGCCACGAGCCCAATATCGAAGACCACTATCACCGAGGCCCAATCACCTTCAAGTAAGGTTTGGGCCCGACAATCTCAACTAAGCTATAAATAAAGGTTTAAACTAATTCCTTAAGGTACGTCCTCTTAACTGAGCAATACTACAACTGTATTCTCTAGACTATTTTCTATGATCAACACGTCTGACTTGAGCGTCGGAGGGGTTTCCGTCGGATCAACCCCGACCTAGTTTACGTGTTCTATGATCGCAGGTATCTCAAGGTCATCAAGCTCGTGAGCCAGTGATCCACTCTGCTCTTCCAACTCATCCTACTTCAACTATCTAAGGTGATCTAACTTTAGCATCATCATTATTATATCGTATATTATTGAGATCAATTTGTAGTGGGATTAATGGCGATATAAGTTGGATGGCCACTTTATATAAACAAACAATAAAAGATAAAAACAAAGAAAAGACACCAATACTATATTACAAAGTTATACATTATCTTTGTTATTCCACAAAACCTATACCACTTTTGATAATATTAAGATGGGCTAGGCAAACAATTAGCCATAGGCATATCACTTTTAAGATTACTCAAGTTCAAGGCCTTTACCTTACTTGTGTACAATCTTTTAACATTAGATCTTTGCTCGTTTAGCAATTTCCACAAACTTCTCTTAGCATTTGGCCTAAATGGGCAATTTGATGCCAAAAAACCATCCACCAAGTGCAAATACGCCTCCAAATCATGGCAACACGCCACATCCGCATCGGGTTTTAAGAATGGCGACATTTTCGTATCGACCCTCAGTTCAGTGCCAACATGCGCATACGCCCACGGCATATTGTTATCGAGAGCATTAAGCAACTTTCTCGCCCCGTTTTCTCTCAATTTCTTATCGAGCTCCTCGCTCACGAACATGCCCGGAACTCGAGTGACTAAATCTTGAGAATTTACAATTCGTAGAACTTTGACTTTGTTCGATTGGATTCGATTTGCAAAACCTCGATTACCCACGCGGGGCCCACCGAATGAGAAAACGGCGACAGGTGGCACGTCGGGTGCGCACGTGCTCAGTTCGTCACCGATCAGTAAAGCTAGAGCCGCTCCGAGGCTGTGACCTGTTATTGTTATGCTCAAGGCTTCGCCTTTGTATTTCTCCATTAGTCTTTGGATTTCTTCGACCACCGACTCGGCGAGGCTAGGCACGTGCTCCCCACGTGTTTTGAACAAACTCAGAAACCCACATTCAACTTTGGGCTGTTGTCCGTCAGTTGACTCAATTCCTCCATTTTTTTTTGGATTATTATTATTATTATTATATTCATCGGATATTGGAACCAACACATCTCTTACATTCTCGGCCCACTCGAGACACGTGGCGGTTCCTCGTAGGGCGATGACGATATCTCTCCTTCCCATCCGTTGGATTTCTGTACTGTCGTCGCAGACCGCCACGTACCCGACCCAGCTGGATCGCTGAGTCATCCACCCGAGATCCGGCGCCACGTCATCCACCCATTTCGGCAGCCCGATAGACGCAGTCGCGTAGAGGCTCTTCGTCACGCGGTACGACCGATCCGGCAGCGCCACGTGGCGGGGCCACTGCGCCTCCTCCGTGGAGGTGGCGGGGTTGGAGTGGAAGCAGTGGTACGCCGCCTGAATGAACTCACCGAAACGGACAACCTCCCGCCGGAGATTCTCGTCGAGCGGGTCGAGCAACCCGGCCCAGTCGTCGCTGCCGTGGTACTCGCGCCAACGGCTGCCGAGAATATTCCGGGGAGAATATTCCGCGGACTTCGACAGGAGCCGCTGCAGCCTGTTCAGATACCGCGGCGACATTTCCTCCGCCGCCTTCATTTCCGGCCAAACACTGGAGGCCAAGTTCAAGCCTTCCAGGATTCCCCTACCCCGGTTTTCTCCGGTGGTGTTGGATCCATTTATCGCCGGTTCCGGGTCGGGCGGATTCGGGTGGGGCTGCTTCTGCAACAGCTTTTCGAGGTTGAAGAGGTGTTCTTTAGTAATTTCGGTGGATAGTCTTTCCGGTTTTCGAGTGTGAACCCGGTTCAGTGGATTGAGAGGCGAACCGGAGCACTCAAAGCCTGCGCGCCTGACTCGGAAAAGTTGAAGATTGTGCGCCGGAAGTGTTGATCCGATTTGCATCATATTTGTTTTGACGGCTTAACAAACAAATTAGGAAAAAATCTAGAGAGAGAAAGAGAGAGAGAGAGGTTTGAAATAGGAAAATTACTAAGTGCCCTCACACGGGTTAGTCATTAGTGAGAGAGGACTATATAAGCAAGTAGATTTAGCTAAAATACAATGTGAACCATTTGAATGGACCTTTTTTTCTTTTAATTTTGTTGACCTTTCAAAAAAGTCAATAAATTTTGAGATTTTATTTCTTTATTCAAAGTTTGAACCCCCAAAATTTAAATATTTTTTCTACCATCTTATTTACTGAAATAATTATTTTTACCATTTCACGTTTTTGTTCAACCCACGCTCATATTGGGCGAAAACTAGGAGTTATTGTATTTTTCTTTACCGGATTTCTACCATTTTTTTTTTCTATCACACGGACACCGTATTAATAAAATATTGTATACGCCTTACTAATTTATCTTTTCTAGAAATGAAATTAAAGCCAATATTAAATTGTCATACCGATCTACTGTACTGAAGTATTATTAATAGGAATATGAAACAAAAAACATGTCTCAAAACTTATTCGTAGAATTTCAAAATATTTTGGAACAACGATGTGTCAACAAATTTTATCAAAATTATGTTTGTAAATATGTCGAATTTTTGCTCTAAGAAAAAAAATGTTTTATTTCCCAGTTTGTTCCATAAAATTCAAGATAAAAAAATTGCAATTAAATATTGATAATTGTCAATGTGTGGACCGAACCTAGTAATTGAATTGTTGTTATATTGTTCAAAACTTATGACAATCTCTATTAATATTTCTGGTCTCGTCCCATGTTTTTACGTGTTTCTTTATTTTTTATTATTATTTTCTTTTTGTCTCTCTCAATTTCACCTTCTTATGTAGTAGAACATCATATGCAAATCACCAAAAGAGATGTGATAAATATGGTCGTTTCAGTTTCAATAACTGTTTCGATTTCAAAGGTAATTTTACCCATTTTTGTGTCTGAAGTTGGCAAAATCGTATCTGAAACACAGAATTTGTAGTTTTTTGAGTTAACTTTTTAATCCAGTTCAAATTATCAAAGTGGATGTTGGATGTGAAAGATATGCATGAATTAATGATCGTCGCTCACAACTTGAATGTTTTTAGTTATCTCAAATTTAAAATGTAACTCATTCATGTATAATTTTGTTACATGTCATTTCTAGTTAATTTCAGTTGTATTAGAAAGTTAACTCAAATGACTATAATTTTCGTATTTCGAATTTTCTCAAAATTAAACTAGAAAATGGTCAAAATCATGTTCGAAGTCAAAACAATAAATTCAAACAACATTTAATTATATAACTTTTTGAAAAACTATAATTATATAATTTTCAAAACCATCTATAAACACACACGAAGAAAGAGAGAAAGAAAAAATATCTCCTCAGCCGAATTATTAGTCAAACATCGTCTTGCAATGGTATTATGTATTTTGATTTTTATTAGGTAAAAGGTTGGCAAATAGAAAAATTCAAATTGTACAAGAGTTTCGGACATTTATCAAACTGTAAAGCTACAAAAAAGATGTGTTGGTATAACTTTGTTTTAAAAAGAAGAAGAGCTCAATTGATTTGTACCAAAATTTTGGTTTTGAAAAAGCAACCTATCTTTTGATTGACCTTTTAATTATAATAAGGATTATTGGGGAAGACACCCCCATTTGTTAGTTGTTTTTTTGGATGGATCCAATTTCTTTTTTAAAAAAAATATCTAACAAATACCATTTTTTTTGAAAATTTTGAATTAAGAAAAATACCACTAAAAACCAAAAATAAAAATAAAACCAATTTTTAAAAAATCAAAATGAAAAAAAAGAATAAAAAAATAAAGAATAAAAAACTTAAAATAAAAATATATAAAAAATAAAGAAATCCAAAAGGCACTAACTGGTGGTAATTTAGGTAATCTGCGTCTAACGAATTTACGATTTATATGAATATTAACTTTGTAGTTATCACAATAAATTTTTATTTTTTTTACAAAATCACAGTAAAAAGCTTTATTGAGAGGTTTTGACAAATAACCCCTTAGTATATTCATTTCCCTATATGCCACAGCATGTTCAATAATATAAGTTGGAATTTTCAATTCTATTTCATTGCAAGAACCTAAGTCAAACATATATTTTCAGGAAAATATAAAGTTGATGCATTCAATTATATTTTGTATTCAAATTAAAACTTATTTTCTCTACGAATTCTTATAAATACTGGGGGTTTGAACATTGAATGTTAGGATGGAATAAACATTTTCTATAACCTTCAATGTTGCATTTCTAAAATTCTTTCATTTGATGTTACAACTTACATAGCCAAACTAAAATAAAAACTCAACAAATTGGTGCAACCAATTCTTTAAACTATATTTGGTTAATGTATATATCCAATGAAATGATTTTTGATGCAAAATCCTATTTAAAAATAGAAGTTATCAATTGTGAGTTAAGTTGATTTTAAATGTTTATTTTTAAAAGTTGGGAATGTTTGGAAATTTATTAGATAGT
Organism: Erythranthe guttata; assembly: GCF_000504015.1. Next base: position 742,922 of record NW_012194948.1, read on the forward strand.
CAACCAGAATTAGAAAAAAATAGGGTCATGGGTGATTAATAATTTATAACTTAAAGTTTCTTAAATTAAGAGAAGCAAGAACAAAAGTCCATTCTGCATCCACATAAAAATAAATTATGAGAAGAAATAAAAAACTCATAATCTATTTGTAAAAGCTTTTGCAAACACCACCTAAGTAATGTCACATGTATTTATTTGCAACTTGCCCAATTTATAATCACGCTAAATTTGTCCATGACAAGCTTACTTAATCAAAAAAGGAATATCTAATTTTTTATTTTTGCAAATAAATCCACCCCTCTAACAATTATTGTTACTAAGGAAAATCTAATTATGTATACAAAAAATTATCCATATCTCCTATAAACACCCCTAATTAATGATTTAAACTCTAATTTGACCACAATCTATCAATTCACCAATTTTGACCCTTAACACAATTTTGGCTGCAGCCAATGTTAACCACTAGTGAACAATGTTGATTTTTTTTTTAGTTTTTTTTTATATATATTTCCAATTTTATTATGTCGCGGTCAATTAGTAACATTAATTTTTTTTTCTTCCGAATATGTTGATGTGCGATCGACAATATAGTTGTGTTGATTGATCAACATAACTATATTGTAAGCAACAATAAATACCGTTATTTTGATGTGGTTGACTATAAAATGGCGCTATTATACTGTCACCAACAGTAAAATAGAATTATTATAATGTGTTCAAAAGTAAAATAACACTATTATATTGTGGTTAACACTAAAATAGATGGTTAATACAGTAACATTAAGAGAAAGAAAAAGAAAAAAAATGAAAAAAATAATATTGCTCTGAAAATTAATGTTGCTATGAAAAATATATATATATATAATAAAATTAATTTTACTATGAAGATTAATGTTTCTATAAAAATAATGTTATTATGAGAAAAAAACAAAAGTATAAAAAATAATTAATGTTACTCTGATAATCAATTTTATTGTGAAAAATAATGTTATCGTGTAACTTAATATGTAATATAAAAAAAATATTAACACTATAGAGGGCTAAAATTAATTAGTTGGTTAATGAAATTGTGTCTAAATTAAATTATGGTTTATCTTCAAAGATAAGTCATGGAGATAAATCAATTAATTACTGGCTAGTAGCATTTGTCTTCTCTGTCGAGTTATAAGAGATAAATATCAAATTAAAAAATTGACTAATCAAATTGTGTCACATCATCAAAGAATATCAAGGACTCTTGTTCTACCAGTATAAATAGGGACCCTCCCTACACAATTCATAGAACACAACTCAAGATAGGGGTGGGCATTCGGATCGGGTTGTGACCCAACCCAATTGGGTTTTTTTTCCGATCTGATCAGGTACTTTTCAAGTTTATCGGGTTTTTTTGGGTTCAGGTACCAGGTGTTCTTAAACCAGGTCGGGTCCGGGTATTAGTATTTTTAACCGGGTACCCGGCTAAAAAAAACCACTAAACTACATAGCCCACTTTCACACAAGCCAACACAATTTCCAGTTCATCTAATGTTATGTCATCTATATATTCCTTTTATTTATTTATTATTGGGTTCCATCTAATATATTTCATTCTGGGCTTATAATTCTTATTTTATTATATTGTAACAATTTGTTTAGCAGTTCAAATTTTTATATTGGCAGCTATTTTTTTTTCATAATAAATAAATGGCTTTCTAATAGGTAATGGTATTTTATACATAAAAGAAAGAAATGTTAGGGTAACCTAAGAAACCCTAATAGCATATTTGTAAAAAAAACATTATATATAAATATATATATATATATATATATATATATATATATATATATATATATATATATATATATATATATATATATATAGATATATATATATATATATATATATATCTCCCTATATATAGATAGATATCTATCTCGATATATCCATATATCTAAACATTCA